>PVHY01001881.1:0-26621 GCA_004024945.1 Uropsilus gracilis | reverse complement strand
ATGGGTGAAGAAAAGAGAAACCTCGAAAAGCTTGGAAGCAAAATTGGGTTTGGGCTCCTGGTCCTTGCATCCCTCCTGCCTTGAGTGCGGGAGGACACTTTTTTTTTTTTTTTAAGACTCAGCTTGGAGAGAACGCCTTCGTCCCAGGGGAGGACAGGCGTCTAGAGGGGTCAAAGACCGCGGATACCTACAGGGTGCGCCCCCAACCCCAGGCGCGCTCGCTTTTGTCCCCCCTCCCCTTCTTCCCCCGCCCCCACCTTCTTATTGGTGCTGGTTTGCAGCGCTCGGCTCCTGCGCCTTCGCTTCGTGTTTGAATCTGGCTCGCCCCTCCGTATTATGTCTGCACTCCGAAGGAAATTTGGGGACGATTACCAGGTAGTGACCACCTCGTCCAGCGGCTCGGGCTTGCAGCCCCAGGGACCGGGCCAGGGCCCGCAGCAGCAGCTGGTGCCCAAGAAGAAGCGGCAGCGGTTTGTGGACAAGAACGGCCGATGCAATGTACAACACGGCAACCTGGGCAGCGAGACCAGCCGCTACCTCTCGGACCTCTTCACCACCCTGGTCGACCTCAAGTGGCGCTGGAACCTCTTCATTTTCATTCTCACCTACACCGTGGCCTGGCTCTTCATGGCGTCCATGTGGTGGGTGATCGCCTACACTCGGGGCGACCTGAACAAAGCCCACGTCGGCAACTATACGCCCTGCGTGGCCAATGTCTATAACTTCCCCTCCGCCTTCCTCTTCTTTATCGAGACCGAAGCTACCATCGGCTACGGCTACCGCTACATCACAGACAAGTGCCCCGAGGGCATCATCCTTTTCCTCTTCCAGTCCATCCTCGGCTCCATCGTGGACGCCTTCCTTATTGGCTGCATGTTCATCAAGATGTCCCAGCCGAAGAAGCGCGCGGAGACCCTTATGTTTAGCGAGCACGCGGTGATCTCCATGAGGGACGGAAAACTCACGCTCATGTTCAGGGTGGGCAATCTGCGCAACAGCCACATGGTCTCCGCGCAGATCCGCTGTAAGCTGCTCAAAGTAAGTGCCACCCGCCCCTTCCCCACCCCGCTACCGCCTACCCGCAAACCCGGAGTTAACAGACCTAGAACCAGCCCAGCCCCCTAACCTTTCCTGTTGCTACAGGTAAACTTCCTGTATTTTGGAAAGTGGGAGTGAGTGAGGGGTTAGGCAGTAAGAGCTCAGCCCGACGGTTGCTCTTTTCCTTTTCTATCACCCGCTCTTATTTACGTGCATTATTCTGGTGGACTTGTATCACTTTCTGGATGAGTAACACTTAGCGAGAGGTGTTGGCTCCTGGTGACGACTGAAGGTAAATGAGTGCCCTATTTCCTCTGACTCTTGTGATTTTGCTCTTAAGAATACTTTTGATTCTTGAAACAGGAGGGACTAAAATCAAAGAGCTTTGATTTTGAAGAATTAGGTGCTGGGATTGCCTCAACTTTCACTTAGGGCTTTTTCTTTCCCCACCTAGTAGCATCAGCAGGTGGATTCTTCCTTTAGAGTCAGTAACATCAACTCGAACTGTTTCATCTTTTTAACAAGCACACAGAGCTGGGAAGCAGTTAATAAAGTGGAAGAAAAGAATACCTTTAACATTTTTTAGATTCTTTTGAATTTTTATTTTTATTAAATATTTTCCTAGAGAAGTGTTCTGAGTGCTTTTCCTGTAGAGACTCTTGTTAATTTTATTCTTAATTGCCTGTTTCCATGAAGTCTTTGTCAATTACAGATTTCACTTGAAGCTTTTCAGCATCCATTAAAGAAGATTGCTTCCTACCATCAGTAATGTAAATGCTAAAATAAATGGCACATGATATGGTATTAAAGAAAAGTCCATGTAGCCCTTATAGGGCACCACCTTTGACAAGAGAGGGCCACCCTAAACACCCAGTTGGTATCTGGGCATGAGGAATAAAGGCCCAGTTTTCTGGGTGTGAAATTTACACTTCCTTTTTTTTTTTTTTTTTGAATTTGGCAGAGGTAGCATTCAAATGTTCATACACTGAAGAAGATACTCTTAATTTTCTCCCCCAAGATTGCATAGTCACAGTAATATTTAGAGTTCCACATTGATTAAATCGAAATCTGATAATTAAGTTGGGGTTGCATCTTTAAATTTCACTTTTCACTCTAAAAATATGTATTATACAGCCTCACCTTATGTTCCAGTTAAGTGATTCAACTTTAGAATAGTTTGGCTTTTGTATCACTTTCATTTATTCCGTATATTTCATTCATGAAACCTATCCTTATTGTGTGTGATTTTGTCACTCAGTAAAGTACTAAGGTTAAATCAATTCAGTTGCCCTGTCACCCCACATCACATGTAAATTTATTATGTTACACACAGGAAATAAAAACTGAATTTCACATAACAGTGGTAAATAAACAGCCTGCTTCTAATGAACATATTCATTAAGATAATGCATATAAAATTTGAACAAGTCTTATCTTTATAATTAACTTCAGAAAATTGCATACAGGTCTTTTGTTTATTTTGGCATACTGTGCTATTGAGTACTGTTTGAACTGAGTTATTGGATCAGGCTGAAGACTCCTATTATAAATGTGTTTATTGCAGTGGTATTTGTTGCATATGCCTGCTTCTATGAATAGACCAAAATGTAAAACCTTTCTTTAGGGTAGGTATTCCAGGAAGATATGAGCATTTTGTCAATATAGTGCAAGAGTCTCTGACAAGAAACCCAATGTTTATGTGTCACTTTAAGATTCTTATTGATAAATTGCTTACCATTTTGATTGGTCTCTTAGAAATTTGTAAATATCTTAACAGTAGTTTACTCTTGGCCTCTATTCTTCTAAGCATATTAGATGATTATTTAATGCAAATATCTTTTCAAGACCACCAATTTTAAATGTTTTTACATTTTATCAAATTTTGTTTTTTACAAAACCAGAAATAACTAGGATTAATCTCCATATCCTTGTTCTGTTTTGCTTTACAATTAATCTGAAGTACCCAGTCCCTACAATGGTTCAACACACTGATAATGACTTTCATGCTTGTGGGCATGTAGCACATATTCTGCCAGGAGTGTCCTGATTAAAACAGTTTTTAGTATTGAAAAATTTGGAGCAAGTTACTATTTTAACACATTGTGATTAAAAAAACATTAAATTTTTATATATACTTTTAATTTTTTGACTTTTTATTTGTTTGGAAGATTGTCAGTGCTATGGATATGTGGTATCAATTTATATGTAAACAAAATTATTATGAAATTATCTCTTGCTGTTTGTGAAGCAAGAGGGTTGATCACTGACAGCCTTTCATCTACCTAGTTAGTTTAGTTTGTTTGAAGTTGATTTATCCTGTAGCCATGGTGATTAAAATGAATTCTCATAGTTCTTGTCATTTCCTTAGACTTCATTTAAAAAGAGTCATGTTTTATTAGGTAACTAATAACATTCAGCACATTTACAGGTCAGAATTGCCTTTCATAAGTTACTCTCATTTTCTTTTAGGGAATGAAATGAAGTGACCTAAAACAGTTATTATTTTTTAAAGAGAAGCTATGTCAAAATCTTAAAGTAATAATACTTTAATATCAGTCTTATACATCTTTTTATTAAATATATTACACACAGTCAATTTCTCCTTCAATCCTTCATTCTACATTTTAAATGCACAATTGATGTATTTTTAATATGGAGAAACATATACTAATTTAAGACAAATTATATAATATTTGATATTGTAATTTTTCCTGTCAGCTAATGTAATTTCTGTTACTCTTATTTGCTGAATAAAAGCTCATTTGTCAGTATATAGGAATTGAATTTGATGATTATAGAGCACTTTCTATTCTTAAGGAAATGAGTAAGAGCATGGATATGGTTTTCCAATTCTTGCTATAATGAAATTTTCCATATTTATTGCTTTTGGACTCTCTAAGTTGTGATAAAAGATTTTTTAACTTGCTTTTTGATTTGTATTTACTAATATGTATATACTAATATTTTTACTTCAAGTCTATTTCTGTCCTCCAAGTGTCAAAATACTGATATTTATTTTCATACTCTAGTAAGATTTCCCAACTCTGCGTCTGGGTTATTAGGTCCTTTTTCCTACTGAGAGAAAGAAACTAGATTAAGTAAAACTTAGAGATTTTTTTAAAATACAGCTGAGAAAGCTCTTTCAAGACAACTATTCTGTTTTCCTATTATTCTTATTTTAATTTTCAGATATTTTAGTTTCCTTTATTTTATCTAGAAAATAGGGGCTACTTAATATCATGGCTTTATTCAGATGCTAGTTCATCTTGTTGAAAGGCTTAGTAAAAATATGAGAATTACAAACTTGAGATTTATTTGGCTGAAATGTTGGCTCCTAATATTTAGTACTGGGTTTAAAGAATTTAGAACTCTTACTGACTTCTATCTAGTTAATACTAATGATTATTTGCCCTAGAAGTACATCTTGTCAGAAGACTTAATTAATCTTCTTTGACACAGTATTCAAGAAGTTACAAATTTATTACCCATAAGCCTAAGCCTAATTAATAGATAGATTGATACATAGATACAGAGACAGACAAGTCAAGTCTAATTGACATAGAATAAATATAAGATCAACTCTTCTGTTTTTGAAACTGATGTTTGCTATCCAATTTTGAAATTGAGATAAAGATAATTTTTTTTCCATGGGGTATCATATTCTTTTTAATCATTGCATATAGTCCTCTTCCTTCTTTCCCAGGAAGTCACCTGTGTAATAGGTAATTTTCATTTGTTGAAAGTTATTGTATTGCTTTTTGTAATGTGTCCATACATTATTTTTGCATTAACTCATTTTATTTTCCATTTGTGTGGAGAATTAAAATGGGATGCTCTATGGTTTCCTCATACAAATTGATCAAGTGCAGATGCAAATTGAACAAAATTGTCTACAAAACCCTTAAACTCATCATTTTTCCTATGTTCTAGTATTTTATTAACATTGTAATGACACAATTCCTGAAATCTTTTCGTGTTGTTTTTCTTCATTCCATACCTTGCACTTAAATGTGATTATATTTTTCACTCCACATGAACTTAATTTTGAATTACTGACTTTGTTTATTAAATGATCTTGATGAATTTTCATGTGTTAAATGAGACAGCAATCACGTTTGAAAAAATAAATACACAAATGTATATCAATGAAAACACAGTTCTTCTCAACATCGCAGAAACTATTAGTAGGAATACTTCAGTAGTCTAAGACTGAGTAAACCAGAACTCTTGGGACTAGATCCTTCAGTATCCAGGCACTTTCATATATGTATTCATCATAACTTTTAAGAACAAGAGTGCTTCTTTTGTTTAACTTTGTTTACTCTTACACAAGTACAATAGGTATAGAATTTGAATTCCATTTGAAAACTGTAATCATGATTTTTTTTTAATTAAAAATAGTAGTAACATGTTGTTTAGTTTAGTTTTTTTTTATTTGTATTCTGGTTTCTGAAAAGCACAGGGTGTCTTATGCTCAGTGTGAACAGAAATAAGGGACATAAAGACCCATAAATAAACAGCAGTAGGTAAGAACAAGTGATAAAGAGAAACAGGAAAAAAGTGAGTAGGAGGGGAATGTGCAGAGAGGATTATAAGTCCTGTCCATTATTATTTTAAATACCATAAAAGGTCCTCAAGGAATTATGAAACTGCTCTTTCATTTGAATAGTATAAAAACCTTACGTAATTGATTACAAGATAAATTAAATTCCATTCTATAGGTACTTTTTAATGAACACTTTTATGGAGTAATTACTTTAGCATTAAAAATACTTTAGACTTGATTTTGGTCATATTTTTTCCCACCTAGTACTCATGGAATTTCAACCTTAGGGAGTCAAAAGAAATATAAGTCTAGACCAAAATTGTGGTCAAAAGAAATTTAATTGTAGACAGTCAAGTTAAATAAGGTCTACATGCTCCTCTACCTGACTTTGATTTTGGTTTGAGTTTGCCAAAGCCATTCCTATCACATCTTTTGAGATAGAAGAATTTTTTTTTCCTTCTCCTGATTGCTGCTTTTGTCTCATTTCCTAATCTAATGTCCAGTAGTAATATTCTGATCTCATTACATGTGATTTTCTGACTGCATTATATATTTAACACATATATATGCATGCTTAAACAAATAGATCACACATTTAAAGAGAGAGGAGCAGTAATGTTCCAGATAAACTGTGAGGCAAAGAGAGCTGTCTCTTCCTGTAGTAGCCTTCTCCCCTCCCATTGCTAACCTGAGCACTGACCCTGAATACCTTTTTAATAGCAGAGACTTGTAGGAGGTGGCAGGGCTCAAGATGACTCTTAAAATATGACAGAGGTAAATCTCATAAGTCAGATGTTAGCAATTAAATGGTTTATTCAAAATTTCGCTAACCTCACCCCAAGCTAGGAAACAGGACATGGTTATAATTAGAATACAGTTAGGGTTTAGAGAGACATGAGAAAGAAATAAAAAAGAATTGACTATATTGGTGAAGTGTGTCCCCCTGAATGAATGTAGATAACTGCTCACAAATCTTCCAGGAGGATGATCAAATGTGAATTTGCTTATGCGAGTGCAGTGGTGAATATACATATATCCAGTGGATGTGACTTTGAACTCTTTCCTACTGTAGAGAGAATTATAATGAATTATCTTGTAGGCTTTTGTGGCATCTAAACGAGTTCAAAGTCATTTGACAGTTGTTTCTTTGAAATAAATACACATGACTCTAGAATAAGTTGCAAAGCCTTACATTCAATACACATATCCATTTGCATGTATTTAATGTGTATGATAGAAGTAGTACCTTTACATAGCAATGTTTTTATTAGGACTAATAACTTAGAAATTATTACCAAAACCTAAATGGTACAAAATCATTTAAAAATCCATAAAGTTCTAGTTACAGTTTTCTGCACAATACATTTAAAGAACTTTAAGACTTGAATTTCTTTATTTTATCTTATTTCCAGAATTTTCTGTAATATATTCAATCATAGATTTTTAAAGTGAGAGAGATCCTTTTTACTACCCCAAATAACATACTGTTGAAAATGATTGTATAAAAAGGTCATTTTATATAAAACTATATAATTAAAAATAATGATTGTATGAAAGTAATTTTCAGACTTAAGTTCTGTCAAATTATGTTGTAAATGTTAAAGAATTACCCATTTTCAAAGATCTGTTTTCTCCTTTATCACTCACATTTTCTTATTTATCATGTTGTTTTTATGATTCTAAATAGTTATTTCATCCCACAGAAGTCAGGCTTAATTATTAGCTTTTTTGAAATTTAAATAATAACTACACCAAATTTAAGACTACCAGTTGTTTTTATCTAGGAAATGCATTCCATTTAAAGTCAGGAAGTTTATAGCATTAAAGGAGATAACATGAACCATCAGCATAATACTAGGTTAATGAAATACTTCTTGTAATATCTAAGATGACATCATAAAGAAAGGCTAAATTGACTTATCGCATACTTTTTCTGCCTATTAAAATTCCTGGGTAAAATGTGGTAATTGAAAGTTAAGTAAGAGTACTAGAAAGTCATGAAATAGCTGTGCTACTTACACATTATAGATTAATCTTATAAAGGCACAGATTTTTTTCCTGTCCCTCCTCTTCATGTACATGTATATATCACAGTTCCTTGAACAACATTTCTCTAATTTAACTTGTGTGAGAAAATTTAAAATTGCAGTGGGCTTTTCTCTCCTTTGTTCCAGAAAAATCTGTGGCACTGCACCAGAATTGAAAAGCCTAGATTAGAATTTCTTGTAAACCTCCAGTAGCATGTGTCTGATTCTGAAGTTGTATTTGGTAGGCATATTTAGGTTTCTGGATCATAGGAAGTATTTGGTGGAGAGCACAGATAACACAACCTTGCTCTACCCAGGAGCTCAAACAATTCTACCTCACCAGGCACTTGTAACACTGAAACCACACCCTTTACTCCTCTAAATAGAAAAGCTTTCTATTGAAATCACAATTGGTAATGGGCTTCTCAGTTGATTAGACAAGCAAACAAAGTTAGCATTTGATAGCCTAACAAAAGAAGACTGGAAAGACAAGTTGTATGTAGCTCTAAGTAGGGTCTCAGTCATTTAAAAAATGTCAAATTACATTGTATCCATTGGAAATATATTTCAGTGAATATATAATTTTTCTTAACTGAAAAGTATAGAAGCATAAAAATCATCTTTCAAAAAATGACGTATTATGACTTTCCCTCCAGTCTCCTAGAATAGGTAAAGTGGTCACCCTTGTTTCTGCCAAGACTTGCATAAAATAAAAGCATTTTGAGGAGGGGAATAGGGTTATTATTTTGAGTATGTAGAACACATTTCTAAAATCAAAATACTTATGAAAAGTGAATCTAAATTACTTATATATCAGTTAACTGCTTTGCTAAAATATTTGTGTTGATTATTCTAGGTTGGCATTTCCCTGATAATACGCCTGTTTCTAAGTCACTTCTTTTCATGGGTTATTGGATGATTGAGGGTATACAAATTTTATAGCTTATTTAAATGCTTTTTAGAATGAAGCAGAGATATAAATAACATATCTAAAAAAGGAAGATGAATTTTAATTTGGGAGTATATAGTAATCAGAAAGATAGATCTTGTTTTGAGAAAAAAATTATTAAATAAAATAAGAATTATGTTAATTTTATTTTATTTCTTTATATTACTATTTATTTTAATTAAATACTTATATATATATTTCATTTACTATAGGAAAATCAGAGCTTAGTTATTAGTAAAACATCTCACATTCTGCTTACTATTTATCAACATTAGAAAACTTGAGAGCTTTTTCTTACTGGCTTAGAATATTTCTTAACAGATTTGGTTTTTTCCAATATTGGTTGTTAGTGTTACTATTTTTATTTTGGCTCTATCAAACTTTTTCATGGACTTTCCTTTTCTTGTCAGTAATCAGTTTCTTCTTTACTCATCAACTATTCACAAGGGAGGGAAGAAAATTATAATTTCTATATTTTCATTTTTTTTACATTAGCAAAATTCCTCAGTATCTCTAATTACAAAATTAACCCTTCTAAATGAATTAACTTTGCTGTTGAAACTCTGCAGCAATTGCTGCCATAACAAATCATCCACAATTTGAAACTTTTGGTTCTGTTTTGCCTTGGAAGTTGTCTATTCCTTATTGTTCTTCATATAAAAACAGTATTTTTCTTGGAAACCTGAGAATAAGGATTTCTGTCTTCAAACTACCATTTTAATGGACAAACTAGTGTTACAGTTCCTGTTTTGTTTATTAAATTAACTCTGTAATGAACTTATTAAAATATATTGGATTTTCCATGCTGTTTGACCAGCCACAGGCCCCCTTTCTAAATTTTTTGTGTGTAGTTGTTTAACCTAGCCTTTTTGACCACCATACACATATAAATTAAATACTTGCTTGTGTCTGATAGTTATAAGTAACAGTTCAGGAAAAGCATGAAAACAAATACAGAAGAAAGATAAGTTAATGTTCATATTTTGATAGTTTTTAGTAGTGCTGTTTAATTTTTCTCTTAGAGTCTTAGCAAACAAGTAATCTAGTAAGTTAAGTTTTGTAGTGATTTTTATTAACATTGACTTTTATTAGCTTACAGAATGTTAGTAAACTGTTTATCCAGTATAGATATTTTAAACTGAATGCTGATGGAAAAAGCTCAACTAGCACAGTTGCCATGTTTAAATTTATAAAGTAGACAAGTAAACAAATTCAATGCAGTTTATTATTAGGATTTTGAAAGATAGCAGCTAATAACATCTGCTTTTTATTTTTAGTATATGAGCTGTTGTGTACCTAGCATAATTTAAATGATAAGTTTTCTCTTCTATTTTATATCTATTTGTTCAGTTTCTAACATGTTGTTACTTATTCCTAGGAAATAATTTAATTTTTCCTTTGTAATAATGCAGTACATAATTCTTTAAGTTCTAATAACCTTTTACAGTTTTAACAAACTTAGTGAGAATTGCCTTGTTTATTTGCTTTGTGAGAAAAAATATCTGGCATGCAGCGAGCTATCATGCAGTGATGTGTGTCAAGCAGTCGCACACATACACTCTGTTCCACAGTTTGTGCTAACAGCCATTGTTGAGCCAGGCATTTCTCCAAATCTCATGAGTTAGGGAGTGGTAATTATAGTAAGTTTTATATTATAAATAATGCATGTATGTTCCACATGAGCTATGTGGGATTTTAGCCCATTTGCTAGGACATAGCTGTTTGGATTTTGTTGCAGATGATTGATAGTGAGGAATGTGGGCAATAATGTAAATTACTGTTGAACTGCCTCGAACATTTCAGTGCAAGTGATGATTTCTTCTCTTTTTCTGTGTGCTTGTCTAGTCTCGGCAGACACCTGAGGGTGAGTTCCTTCCTCTTGACCAACTTGAACTGGATGTAGGTTTTAGCACAGGGGCAGATCAACTTTTTCTTGTTTCCCCTCTCACGATTTGCCATGTGATCGATGCCAAAAGCCCCTTTTATGACCTGTCCCAGCGGAGCATGCAGAGTGAACAGTTCGAGATTGTCGTCATTCTAGAAGGCATTGTGGAAACAACTGGTGAGTACAAACACACACACATATGTGTGTGTGTGTGTGTATATATATATATATATATATATAAATCAAAGAAATTGATGGTATATAGCATCAATTTCTTTGATTTCATAATGTCCTTGTGTTATATGGACAATAACCTGTCTCAAATTAAGATAAATGTCTCAGTTCACAATAATGGAAGTAATGACTTCTTAAGATGCTGCTTGAAAAAGAAGGGTTACTATTGTGCTGATTGTATATGTAATGTTAACTCAGGACTACTCAATGCAAACAAAATAAATTGAGATGACTTCTTAGAAGTTATTATGATGTTCTGTTTTAATGAACACAATTGAATTTTCTGTAATCATATTTTTTCTTTAAAGATTCAAGTTTAAAATAAATTCAGAGTAATTAATGAGCAGCCTGAACTCAGCAGCATATTCTTGCCTTGGAAATAGTGACTTAGGGTGTCATTGATAAGACTTTGATATGCTACTTTTTGCAACCCCAGTAAAAAAATCCATGTGTGTGTGTGAATATGTCAAAGCAGCATTTTAACTTCAAAGTAGGTCACTAGATTAATCCAGCTGAACCTTGAAAAGAAGTTTTTTCAGAATTTTTTCCTTTATTGTTTCCTGTTTTGGTATAGCTGTATGTTCTATATTACTTCTTAAGATATAATATAACATTGATTGTGGGACAAATAATTTGCTACTCTCTAAGGATAGTAATACTGGCAGAGAAAAGAAACAATAAATCAGACTATATTATTTTTGATTTAAACTTTGTCCAGTTTTTGTGAACTTCCTGGATGCCTGAGATATCTGAATTATCTGTTATTTCTGTTATGTATGCATATGTATCTTTGTGTTTTATTCTTTATGCAAATACTGAGAAAACAATAAATACTCTAGCTCTCAAAATTTAACCAATATAATTTAAATAAATTTTAATATTAGTTGCTAGGTATCACCTGTGGCACTAATGACAATAACATTGTCAATAATATCGATACCTATAAACTCTATGCTAGAAACGGAGCTATTGGATAATCGAAGATCCCAAGGAATCTTTGCACAAGGAGCTGGGGAAGGCAAGTCATTGTTCTAACACCTGTTTGAAATGTGAAAAGGGTACTTAATATCTGTAAGCTTCTTTCCCTTCTCTTTAATGTGAAAATGATATAATAAACACCTCAAACCTGCTTGTCATATTTATATTACTATAAATGATTTAGTTAAAAATTAAAATGTCTAAGGACAGTGAGTAAAAATTTACCTCATCACTCTCTCTGCAATTTGATTTATATGGTGGTTTATGGTTTAAATCTTCTATTACGTGTTCTAATTTAATATTGATGTGATGTCATATTCTAAGTTATAATAAATTGCTATTGTTCATAAATCTAAAATGATACCAACAAATATTTATCAATATTGGTAAGCATTTAAAAATTCAAAAGCTTTTAGTTCAACAATTCTTTCAATTTTAATTTCAATTTATATTCATTTATTGAGGTAGTAATGTAGTGTTAGAGCTTAAACAGATGTTGAAGTTTTATTGTTTTACTTTTTTAATTTAAATTTTTATTTTGATTTTTTTTCATGCAATATTGGTCATTTTTGCAGTTACTCTGATTTACCTGTTACAGCATATGATTCTTTGTGACACCTACATATAGTTTACCAATTTTTATTATTCTAATAACTTAAGTCATTTCTGTCATTTGACCATATTAGAAGTATTTTATTCTTTCTTTTCTTTATCTTTCTCTCTTCCTCTCTTACCTCCCTCCTTCCCTTCTTTCTTTCCTCCCTTCCTCGCTCCCTCCTTCCTTTTCTCCCTCCTTCCCTTCCTCTCTCCCTCATCCCTCTTTCCTTCCTTCCTTCCTTCCTTCCTTCCTTCCTTCCTTCCTTCCTTCCTTCCTTCCTTCCTTCCTTCCTTCCTTCCTTCCTTCCTTCCTTCCTTTTTTCCTTTCCTTTCCTTTCCTTTCCTTTCCTTTCCTTTCCCTCTTCCTAAATATTTGTCCAGTCAGCCAGTCAGTCAGCCAGCAAGTTTTCCAGTTTACCTTTCATTTGCATGTATTTCCTAGGAATGAGAACTTTCTCTTACAAAATTACACTGTAATTAAGAAAAAAAAAGTCAGCAAATTTAACAGTGATCAAATGCTACGATTTAGCTGATAGTCCATGTTAAATTCCATCAGTTTTGCAGTAATTTCCTTCATAAGTGTTTTTTTTTTTTTCTGGTCCATAATTAATTAAAGAACTATGCTCTTCATTTACTAACTTGTCTTCTCAGCCTCCAGATAAAGTAGTTCCTATTTTGTATTCTTGATTTTAACATGAAAAGTGCAAGCCAGGTGTTTTGTTAATGTCTCTCACGTTGGATTTTCTGGTTTCTTTAGATTTTTTTTAATTTTTAATTTTATTTCTAAATTCTTATAAATTCTTACATAAATAAATAAGGTAAATGGTTACTGGCATGCCTTCCCTCCTCCACCCTCCAACTCCTTGTATTCACTCAGTTTCTCAGTCTTCACTCTCATTCTTCTTTTTTGGTTTATGTTGGCTTCATTGGTCCTTTGGTCCCTTTTTCTGTGGCTGTGTCCATTTGTTGGATGAGGCACTGTGTTCCAGGCCCATGGCACATTGTGCTTTAGTTTGTAGTCCTTAGCTTTGTATTGGACACCCAGTCCATGTTCATTTGGGGTCAATTGGTGTCTTCTAGTTGCTGCTGGCTCCAGTACGATCTCCTTGCCATTCTGCTATCTCTGTACCTCATTTCTTTGACCTCTGGATTTGGGGATCCTTTCCCCCAGCCATTGTCAGTGAGTAGGTTTCTCGATGAGGGCAGGCATCTGTTGATGGAACTTGCATCTCTCCATCCATTTGCAGATTTGCTGTGGAGCCAATGCCCTGACTCTGCAGGCCTCTTCTCCCAAGGCTTGGGGAAGGAGCCATGTTTCCTTGGGTGGCAAGTTCCACAAGGGGTTTTGATTTATCAGCTTCAGGTGAAGCCATAGATGAATGGTTTCTTTAGATATTAATTCTCTTGACTTTCATTTGTGACTTCTAAGTGAGCCTCTTAAGAGAATTTTGAAGCAAGTTGTTTTTTTGATTTTACCTATGTATTTGTAACATAACTGATAAGTCTTTTTATATTTCAAAGGCTGATAGTTACAGTTAGCAAATAATGCCCTATATACAGCCACTGGGATTTTTGTAACACTAAATTATTCATTAGGAATATATATTTATTTAACATTTTCTCCCATTCCTATTTAATTTTTCTAAACAAGGAACTTCCGCAAATACTTACAACATAAAGTGTAAAATATTGACTAGAGATTTGAATTCCCTGTTTAGAGATTATCTTTAGAGAGAGGAGATTAGAGTCTGCTTCCTCTTAGCCTCTTAAACTATTTTCTAGATCTAAATAGAAAGGGGAATAAAAGAAAATACTGCTCTTAACTTATAGAATTTATTTTGTGGAAAATTCATCTGACATTTTGTTTGTGTGTGTGTTGAAATATATATATATATGTATATACCAACATTAATTGGTATATATAATTGGTAACATATATATGGTGTGTATATATATATATATATACACAACATTAATTGAGTTCAAACTCTATAATTTCTTTTATATTTCTAGACCTCTGTGTGCCTGATAAAAATAACATACTTTTGTGTGTATTCAGTCATTTAAAATTTTACTGAAATTAATTGAATCAGTTTGAAAAATGTCTCTTTATTCTATGTACAATAAATTTTGCTTTCTCATAAAAAATGCTTAGAAAAGATATAAATGTTGGCAATGTTTTGGAGATAGCAATAGTACTGTATTTTCTTGTCATGTTTATTTGCTACATAGCTTTTTGAATAAACTTACTTGATTTAACTTTCCATCATCTTTACATTAAAATACTAAGTTTTTAATAATTCACTTATTTTTTCATTAGATAATTATTTAGACAAGTATTTGAATATATGCAGTATGTGTTAAGTATTTGAAATACAGAAAATATAGTGAGCAAAACAGGGAGAAACTCTTTTCATGGCTAGGGAACACAGAGGTCTCTCCAGGCTTGCTTGAAACCTTATATAGAGACTTGACTATCAGGAAATACCTGACTGCATCAAAGTAGAGTTTGGTGGGCATGGTGAAAGCTGTTCAGTGGACTTGGTTGGGGAATCATCCAGAAACTGAGAAGACAGATGGTTGGAGCACAGGGATTGAAATGAAAGAACCCAGTAAGAAGTCAGATAGTGAAGGGACCATATCTATACTATAGATGTTTTCATTGTATTAACAGGATTTTTTTTATTTTATAAAGTCAAGTCTGTATGTAAAAGAAAATAACAGCATACTAATCTCAAACTGTATGTGTTAAAGAGAAATAAAAGCTTTTTACTAATGGGTTGCATGTAGTTTCTTTAAAAATGGGTGAACCCAACATATTGGAAATATATAAAACTTCATAGTTACATTTTGTTACTGATTTTAATACCTCTCATCACTCTAACACACATGTCTGATTGCTCACTTCACAGCAGTCCTCTGATAAGATCTCATTTAGATTTTACTTCTTCCCATTCCTGTAGTCTCAGCAGGAGTGGTGATGGTGGGGTGTGTATTTCCATGAAAGTTTCAGCTTTCATCAGGGCTCATAATAATTACATGTCCAGGTTCCTTGGAAATATTTCTCAGTGATTAGCATCAGGGGTCGTTGCCTTCCTGGCTTCAATGAGTTGTATTTTTACTCCTAACACAGAACACAGGTTTTGCCTCTTCATTAATAACTTTTGCTTCTTTGCTCCACCAAAGCATAGGTTGCCTCAAGTCTTGCTCTCTTTGTTTCTTCTCTCAGGAGAGAGAGCACTGCTAGAGGCAAACAGCATTGGAGATTTGGCTCATTAGGACTTAATGCCTTCAAACTTCAATCGGCTCTCTGCTGCTATCTGGCAGTCTTTTTCATTGTCTTTTCTGTACTCTCCAGCTCTCTCCCTGTGTGATTTATTTTAGACCTTTTCTTTCTCTCTGTGCCCCCAGTCCAAGCTGTCCTGTCCCTTCTTCAGGTATGTCATAGTCCCACCTATCGTCTCACAGACAAGAGACAATACCATTTTTTTAAATACATTTCTTTATCTTTTCCTTATCATTATATTTTCTTTGTTTTTCATGGTCTGGAAACAGGGGGTGGGGAGGGTAATGTCCTTATTCTTCATTAAAAACATATATCCAGTTATGATTCCTACCACCTGTGATTCAAGCTCCAATATTTACCAGACCTACCACCTAAAACCTCATTGACTCTATTTGTTCTGAAACATTTCCAGGTCTTTCCTCATGAAAAAAAATACAAAATCCTTTCATTTGTCCCATTTATACTTAATGTTCTTCCTGGGATTCAAAGTTACAATATTCTGTTTCTTATTCATTTTTCCAATTTTTTAAAAGCACCACCATCATCCTTTCCTCATCATCCTCTCTTCTTTTGTCACCTAGATCTCTTCTGCCTTTGCCATCTATAATTTAGAACCCAAATAAAAGCTGTTTATTTATTTCTTTAATGAATTCACAAACTACACACAAATTCATCATTCCATTTATCTCCAGCTTTGAAGCCTGCTACCAGATATGGTTCTATTTTCAGGGAATTTTTCCACTCGAATGTCACTATTCAGAGCTAATTTGTCTAAAATCATTATACTATCTTCAAATTGCATCATTCCTTGGAAATTTATTAATTCTTATCTCTTTAATTATTAATTAGTGCAATTTTATTCCATACACTCCCCTTTTCCTTTATTATACCCAATTATTTATGCAATCTACAAATATCTTCTGAACAACTCTTCTTGAACCTAATGAATGCATTCTATAACCAAACAAAATTCTTGCTTTCTTGGGTCTTATATTTTTTTTTATTTTTTATTGATTTTATATATATATATATTCTTATATTGTTGTATGCCTCACCACTTTGTCACCCATGAACTATTGTCCTGTTTGCTTGAGTTCTTCCCTCCCCTAACTCTTTCTCCCTCTTTCCCTCTCCCTTTCTGTATGCTTCAGTTCAGTTATCAGTTTGTTAATTTTAACTTTTTCTTGTCCTTTTGTTTTCCCTAGGGTCTTACATTCTTTGGTAGAAATAGAAAACAAAATGAAGTGCCTTAACTTAAAATTGCCAGAAAATGATAGGTGTAATGGAAAAAAATACATCCAAGAGTGGGAGGGCAGGGAGATCAGAAATTGAGAAGTGATCTTTGAACTCATATACAATATCCTGAGTACA
Source organism: Uropsilus gracilis (assembly GCA_004024945.1). Lineage (NCBI taxonomy): Eukaryota > Metazoa > Chordata > Mammalia > Eulipotyphla > Talpidae > Uropsilus > Uropsilus gracilis. Next base: position 9,710 of record PVHY01001881.1, on the reverse strand, counting down.
GTAGAAACCTAGTGGGAGGGTATTTCAGGTAGAGGTGTCACAATTGTAAGAACACTAAGAAAATTGGGTATTTGGTTGTCATTATTTCTTAGTAATATTTTCCCCCATTTCTCCTTTATTAAAAACTTATAAATTACCTCTTTTGCTTATAAGCACCTATGTTAATGGGAAAATCTCTGGGATGTAATTTAGAATAGATTATGTTAGAAATGAAGAAAATATATTGCAGGTGAGACAGGAGGGGTGCTTTAAATCTTGGTAATATCTCTTAATTAAAGTATTCCTCATAAACATACATAAACATACTTCTAAATCACAGATTTTGTCATGAGAATGGATTTAGTAATTCTAGAATCTCTGCTTGCATGCAGACTGCATACTACTGCTGAGTAAATATACTTACACTACAGTCATGATATCCTTATGCTCAAAATCCTTAGTGACGGTGAGAGCAAAACACATGTTTCTACTTGAGAAAGTTAAACTGCTCATCCTCCTGTGATGCCCATCATATACTGATACTTGACTTCCATGGCTTATGCTAATGCCACTCTCACTATTGAGAGTAGCATCTCTGGCTTCCCTCACACAGCGTCTAAGAGTTGCCTTATTCTGTCTTCTTTCAGCAATTTCTTTCATTCTTATGTTTTCCTTTAAGAAGTCATTAAGAAAAAAAAAACTTTACAGTGAAAGAGCTAAATACATGTTCACTATAGAAAAAAAAAAGGAAAGTAAAAGCTTTACTCCTGATATCAGCTGTAGATTTTGAACATTATTGGTCAATAACCTTTCAGGTGTCCAGATTCAGATAAATTGTTATTTGTTACACTAGGTATGTTGTCCTATAACTTGATTTAGTGTGTATATATATGTATATATATAGATAATATCTATATAATTAACATTTTTCATCTCAATGATAGCTTTCCACCACTAGTTTTATGGCTTTATTTTATATGCTACTGTATGTATCTGGGTATTTAATTATCTCCAGTATTTTTCAGTGTTTCCTGATTTATAGGTCAAATACTTTTATAAGCTGTAGTTTTAATTTATTAACCACCAAATCTACTATTTTTTATGAATTCCTAGAAATGAAAATACTGATAAGGGGCATACAGGTCTGTTGGTTATTAACACCTATTTCAAGATTATTATCCAGAAAGCTGGGTACTCATTTATAATTACATGCAGTGATGCCCATTTCCTCATATCCTTGTCAACAGTAGATGTTATAGTTGTTTTTATCTTTACCAATTTTACACTTCTGTTCTTTTGATTACTAGTGAGGTTATAACTATTGTGTCTGTAGATTATGAATTTTATTTCATGAATTCTCGTTAATATTGCTCATTTTTCTCTTAGTTCTTTTTATGCATAATTGCTTGTTTATTTATCACAAGAATATTTTTGAAAAGACATATTCCTATTAATAATCTATATTACATTCTCAAAATATTTTATTTATGCATATATACTTGTGTAATTTCATCACATTAGTTTTTATTGCTTTATTCCATCTTGGGATATATTGTAAATCTGTAATATTAATTGAGATTTTAATGGCTGTTTACTTTACTTGTCATGGATCTTAGAAAGTGATAGGTCCTAATAAGCACTTCTGCTTATTTTAAGTGATTTTAATAGAGTTGTTCTCTTTTTATAAACTTGTTTTCTGAGTCACAAAGTCTTTATAAGACTTTAATAATTTCTTGCCAATTACTTATATAAGGTGTATGATAATTCAGAAATGATTTAACAGGAAATCCACAACCCAGAAGGAGAAAAGTTGACTGAATTTGAAGATAAGTAATATGTGCTCAAAAAAGAATATGTCTGGTCATAGCTGGATTGTAGATATGTGACCTGTGTAGGACTTGTTCTCAAGGAGGGCTGAGAAGGCCTCCCTTGAGGATATAGCCTGTGTTGAAACAGGAAAGTGAAGTGTATGCTGATTGGCAGTGGAAGGGGAATTGGGCCCTCTGACCAGAGAGACAAGTGATCAGCACATTTTCTTAAAGGAGTTAAGTGATTTGGCATAGATGGTGGAGTACTGACTAGAGATCAGCCTGCACAGTCATAGTCTGTGTCTAATTCTGCAGGCAGTAAAGCCCTTGAAAAATTTTAAATAGGAGAATACCATCATTGTGTTTAAATGATCAAAAAAATCCCTTTGGCCAGCTGATGGAGGAGGATGGAGTGAATGGATTTAAGACTGGAGACAGACCAGTTATTAGGTTTTTACACTAGACCAGACCAGAAGTAATTGAGTCCTGCATGCATTGTCTGGCTCAGGCAACTATATGACAGTAGAAAATAATGGAAAATGTCTGTTTCAAAACTGTTACTTTCAATTTAATAAGAGTGGAAAGAGCAGGGTCCTTCCCACTAAAATTCTACAGGTTACTTAGAAGAAGCTGAGGCCTGTGGGGAAAAAAAAGAAAAAAATTGGAAAAATTGAGAAAAATAGATAAAACAGCATGAATAAGTCATTGTCTCTTTTCCTTATTTGTGTAAAACTATTTGATTGTTTTTTAATAAATAAGTGACAGCACAAAACAACATGCTTATAATTGAGATGTGGTTGTTTATTTTTTCTATTAATGAGTCTAGAATTTTTACCTGTATTAATTAATCATTATTCTATCATGATTAATCAATAAAGAGTGACCAGCAGCCCTCCTAGTGTTACTGGTAAATAAGTAAGCACTCCTGATCATTGGAAAATATCTCCTCACTGTAGGTTCTGAATCATTAAACTGTGAGTTCTTCAAACTTGTAGCCAAAACCTAAATCCACAGTACCATGTTTACCTCTCTGGTTTCTTTGTCACTCACTGCCAAGATTGCCTTTACTGTTTAAAGTAATCATTGATTTGTCACAAGCCTTTCTACTTTATCAGATAAAATCTGTGATACCGGGATCACTATATATTGTAGACTTCAAAGTACCTTTCTTCTAGTAACTGCTACAACTGCATATTTGCTTTTTATTTTTTTTAATTGTGATTTTTTTTTTATTTTAGAAACACCTTTTCTGTAACATGTTGTGTGAAATGAAACATGTTAATCGGAGAATTACTTTTTAAAATACTTTTGCAATTAAAAATATTTCATCTTGCATTTGCAGATTTTTATGAGCATTTTTAAATGAAATCTTAAAGTATCACTTTCTTTTGCTAGGACATTGAAGAAAGTTTCTTTGAACTTAAAAAAAAAATCAACACCTAAATATTGAAGTATGAAGTAGGGTGATTGTTGACTGTCTGGGAATATCTAAGCATCAATGTAATTGAGAAGTTGTCTTTTTTGATCCTGGGATGGGTCTTTCTCAAACTTTTGATTACAGTTACTGTACCATTTTTCTTAGACTTTTTCAACTTTAAAGTCCAATAACACATAAAAATTTTTTCACATGTGTTTCCTGCTTATTATTTTCAATGCTGTTCTTTAGTAGAAAATTTGACTAATGTAGTGTGGGGTGTTTTAGAATGATTTTGTCATTTGTTGAGCCAGAAGTTGACACAGGTAAAATGCTTGGGCTGAGGTGAATGGGGAGCATTGACACTGTATTTGTCAAAATCTAGCTTAAGAACAAGGTGATTTAAAGAATTTAGAAAAAATTATGGATAAACCAGTTAACTGTTAAGTGTAGAAATTCCAGAAATATAACTGGGTAAAGTAATTGTATTATTTACAATGTGGTATAGTCCATTGACAGTTAACTTCATAGTTTAGTCCTTAGCTAAATCACTTGCAGAGATTTTCCATGTAAAGTCCAGGGAATTCCTCAGTCAGGAATTAGAATTAGAATTCTGAATTAGAATTCTGATTCTGCTTGCTTAGTTTATCTAAGTGTTACCCAAACCTTATCAAGTGTTAACATTTGGCATTTGTGGTTCAGGAAAGGATTTTTCGTTGTATGGGAGAGGACATACAATTGATTCTCTGTTCAAATGTGACTTATCTTGGAGCATATGCTTAATTGTTTTGACTACACGTGGGTGTTTTTGGTGAACCTCTTATGCCAGAAGCATACAAATATACTTTTGGCATATGCCTGAAAATATCTCTAGTTAAAACTCATTTGCATTTTTCATAAGCATGAAGTTGGTTCTTATTAAGAGCTCTTCAACCCAACAACTATGAAAGCTACTAATACTTTTGAGTAAATTACTTGACCACAATATCTTTACCTAGTCTACCACATTGACATGTCACAAAAATGAAAGTGAACATAGCTCTTTAAATTGCTGAAATATTCAGAGAAGGAATTTTGTGTTGTTTCAAGCTGTGCTGATCAATGTAACCAAATGCAAATTAATGTGGATAGAAAACAGTGAAAATCAGGAATATGAATTATAAGACATTACTATTCATCATCATAACCAAGAACAAAATGTGATAGCTATTGGAGAACATTTAGTCAAGATGTAATATAAATGCCAAACAAGGATGTTAGTGCCACTGGGTGCACTGGTAAAGAGAATTCTGATCACTGAAATTGACATAGATGCATTAGACCAGAACACGGTGTATTATTATTTACAGATTCATAAGAGAGAATATCATTATGCTTACAGGGAAGTTCAAAAAGACACTTTTCATGTTACTCTGAGACTAGCATTGCTAATTATTAAAGTTAAACAATTTGAGTACTTTCTTTTCTTAGGCAAATTTTGCAGGCATTAATTAATAAGATTAGAGAGAAATGTACTTTTAATATACAATGATGATAAGATTTGAAATCCATAGAGAGTGGGTTTATGTTGACAAATAAGAAATGTAGATCCTATTCAGTACTGCTTTCTTTCATTAATTATTTCTTTGTTATTTCTATGCCCTGGGCTCTATCTGAAAGAGCAAAGATCATTGACACACTCAGCTCATAAAAGAGTTTAGAATGGAAAATCAAGTGGGACATCATTGCTGCTGTTTAAAATAAGTGTTGAAGGACATAAAATAATATGAGCTTGTTCTGTAAACTGTGGCATTTTAGTATATTTATGTATGTATATATTTTAATACTTATTAATGGTGATACAGCAATGATATCACAACATTGAGAAGAATTTTTCATTGGGTGGGAAAAGAAGAACAATTAATTCTCTGTTCAAATATAGCTTATCTTGGACCATATGTTTTATTGCATTGATTATATGTGGGTGTATTTGGTGAACCTCTTATGCCAAAAACATACACATATACTCATAGACTTGAGAATATGTCTAGTTATGACCTATTCCTCCTATCTGCTTCAGAGGCAATTCCCTAGAGTATTAGATTTTGATGGCTTTTGGAGAAAGAATATCTTAAATTAATATCAGACGGTTTTCTTTGTGTTTCTAAATTAGCTTTTAATATAATGTAAGTCCTTTATTTTTTATGGTTTCATTTCTTATTATACATTTGTCATCTAGTTTGGAAAATGTTCTGTCATTAGATTTTAGAAACATCTTTTTAACCAGGTAGTATCAACATTGTGCTAGATTTGCCTTAACATTTAGATACAAGTAATATTTTCTTCTATGGAGAGAATTTTTTCCTCTAAATACACATAATAAAAGAGAGTAAATTTGAGGAGGAACACCCTGTCTTTTTGTGGCTACAGTAGATTTAGACCTTTTGAACTAAATGTCTTTCTTCATGTGGGCACAGAGCACTTTTTTAAGTACTTTTTCAGCAGTAAGGGTTTAGTTTCTGACTCATGCTCCTGATTCAGCAGTTCCCTAGAAATGGCTCAATCCTTCTGTATTTGGCAGCGCTAGTTAGAGGATGTAGAGAGAAAATGATGTCGCTTCTTTGTATGTGTGTATTTATTCAGATTAGCATTATCGGTTCCAAAAATGTTTTAACATGTGTTATCTGTTTCTTTCTGGTTTTGCTTTGCTCTACATTTTTACCAGTGGCCTTTTCATGAATATGCCTCATTATCCCCTTTTAATTCTTACACAGTAGACTCAGAGCTTTGTTAAATTTGTGACTTATCATCTTCATTTAGTTAGGATTTTAATATTTTGTAGCCTATAAACTGTAGAATGATAATGCCTCACAGTGGTCTATTATAAAAACGTAGAAGTGTCTAAAGTTTCAAAGTCAATTTATTAAAATTAAGGACAGACTTTGGTCTTGAACTTTTTATGTTAATCCCATGCAGTAAACTGATACTCTTGTCTTTAATTCCATTATCCCATATTTTTTAAATTCAATATCACAAGCTGAATGTAGCTTATTTTTAAAACATGTTAAAAAGTTACTGAAGGAAGAGACCCAACTTTTACAGACTGCCTTCCTATGTCCCCAGTTCCCTAGGTCAGTGAGTGGTACAAATACTAATTAAAATATAATGTCTTATTTGAACCAATGATTTGATTTTATCTGCCAAATATAATTACATCTTTCCTGGCATGGTTATGCTTCATAAAATCTAATATGCTGTTTTCAGCTTTGAAGAATCATATTTGTTCTTTTTTCTTTACTACAGAAGTCAAATTATTGGTACCAACAAGAGTTGAAAAGAAAAATGACACATTTATGATTTTTGAATCTTACTTGTAGTCTAATTGAGTAGCAGAATTGGGATAATAGAATTATAAAGATAAAGTGTACTTTAGCAATCATCTAGTTAAAACACTCCTTTTTCCATAAATGGAAACTATGGTTTAGTGGGATAAAACAGTTTTCCAAGTTTTTCACAACCAGTGGGTGGAATAATCTGGAATAGGATTTTGAGCTCTGAATCTTAAACTCTGGCATTCTTTTTATTACTGCAATATTATACTTATTTAAAGATATTTTTCATTTACTGTTAATAATTTATAATCATGGAGATTATAATTAGTTAACCTATGTCAGTGAACTTTATTACTAGGATATAAGTTTCAAATTAGATTAGCTTGTTGATTTACTGAACAGAATGGAAAACCAGTCAAGAGATTTGTACCTTATAAATAGGCCTTACTTTGAACTGCAGTGTCTTTTTTATTTTTTTTTCTGGAAGGGAGAACAAGAGTGATAACTGATAAAATAATCATGTATTTAGGAACTACTTGTTATGTAACCTGTAAGCAAAGTCCTGTGCTATACACTGGGCATACACTAGTAAATAAGAAAGTCTGATGATCCCGTCAGCGAACTTAGAATTCAGTAAGAGATAAACCTCTTAGGCATGCAATGGGTGTAATGTAAATTGTGAAATAAATCATTCTGCTGGGGAAATAAGTGGACTTCATAGCTTAATCATGTCAAGTTAATCTTTCAAAGAGGAGTAACGAGTGTATTGAGAGAATAAGCAAGCTTGAAAAACCTAGAGATAGCCAAATTACTATGTTTAAGAACTGACTGACAAACACATTGTTAAAAGTAGAGTGTGTGAGAGATAATAAGGAAAATAATGTTTCAGGAAATCATAGTGGAAGAGTAAGAAATGGAAAACTTGAATTCATCTGTTTGCTTGCATGTATTGTTAAGAGTAATGGAGAGCCACAGTTTGGTTGTTAGAGAAAAAGTTACATGATCACAATTGCTACTTAAGACTAACTTTAGAGAAAATATTAAATGGAGCAAAACTCAAGATGATCAGTCAATTAGATTAGTGGAGTAATGATTCAGATGAGAGATAACAGATTATTGCTAGTGTGGGAATTTGAGGAAAGACCATCCAATTTTGGTTATGATTGAGGAACATTTGTTGAAAACCTGACGTAAAATTCGCAGTTAAATGAAAGGAAGCAAGGGTTAGGAAAATTGGAGAAAAAGATTAATCATATAGTGAAGGATATATTTGAACTTTATGATCTTAATTTAGTAGATACATAATAAATACATAAAATTTATGCAATGCTATAAAGCAATGTTAAGAGATAAAATTTAGAGAAAAAGGACCCTTTGTCTGCTGTTAGTGGGAATATGGCCTGGTCCACCCATAAGGAAAATAGCATGGGAGTTTTTAAAAATATTAAAAATTTATGCTACATGACCTAGCAACACCACTCTTATGTATCTACCCAAAGTATTCAAAAAAGCTAATTGGAAGGAATTTATTTATTCTTATGTTCATTGTAACATTACTTACAATAGCCAAGTTATGGAAGCAACCCCAGTGTCCAATGGCAGATGAGTATATAATGTCTATTTATGTCTATACATTGATAGACATATATCTCAGCTAATAAAATAATTAAAAATTCTCAACTCTCACCGTGAAATCAACTATAAAAAGATAAACATAGGATCTTGCTATTTGCAGCAACAAGGAAGGAATTCCAGATCATGCCAAGCAATTTGTAGCAAAAGGTAAGATTCCGAAACTGAGTATATATTCCACAATTTTATCCAGTCATCTGTTTATGGGGAAATAAATTGTTTCCATGCCTTAGCTATTGTAACTAATGCTGCTTTGAATCAAAAAAAGGTGTATAGATCTTTTTAAATAAGTATTTTCATATTCTTTGACTCACTACCATGGAAAGGTATTGCTAGGTTTTTATTTTTATTCTGAAGGAGTCTCCACACTGTTTTCTCTAAGGACTATTCCAGTTTATATTCCCACCACCAGTGAATAAGTGTTCCTTTGCCCCTGCACAGTAACCAACAAATAATACTGATTTCCCTTCAGATTGTGTGAATCTTTCTCCTTTTACTTTAACCAAAAATATGCTCCCAGTCTTTCAGAAACAGGGCACTAAGTATTTATTATTTTTAATCAAAGTCTATTGAAAATGTTTATTCTTTAAAAGTGGTGTTTATATACTTAGAATGAGCTTCCCTTTAAAATGTGGTCTTTAAAATGTCTAGTTGATATTGATATGAAAAGTGAACTGTCAAGTTCCAATTAGAATTTTGAAATCTCTTGAGAAAAAAATGTGAAAGTGTTTTAATTCCTCCAATTATGTATTTGTACTCCATAATTTAAAATTAAATTCTAGAAAACACTTTTGAGTCATGCTCCACTTGTTTCAGAGCTCTTTAAGAAATAAACTTAGGATGATTAAGAAAAAATGAGATCCTAGGAACTTAATATGTTGAAATTAATGAATATTTTCTGGTAAGATAAAATGAAAGATTTAAATTTTAGAAATTACTTTATAAATGAGTAATTGATATACTGATAGTATCTTAGATTATAAAATATTGAGTGTATATGAATGTATAAATGTCATCTAATGAGTGTACTTTTAAGTTAAGACCAAATGTGTATCATTATTTTTGTACTATTATTACTATTGTTCTGTGTTATTATGAAATCAGTTTAGTTCAGTAAGTGGTAGCCATACACAAATTATGTCCTATTTGTTTATTTTCTGGGCTTTTCTTTCCTCTCAGAGTTCTCATCTGGATATGTCTTCTGTTTCTTACTTTTTTATCTTGCATCTTCTACTAATTAGCAAGGTGATTTGGGAAGATGTCTTTTCTGTGAAAGTTTCCTTCTTGGGGAAAAAAGGGGTTAATATCTTTTCCAATTACTTGTCAAATTATCCTGAGAATCCAAAGAAATGATGAATAATGGGTATTGCAAAGTTGAAGTCCTTTTATGAAAATATTTTCAAACTTATTGTCTTACATTTTTCACTTTCCCACTCCTGTATTTCCCATTTCAAAACATGGGCCTTGACAGTTCTATTTCCAGTATTTTTTCTTAGATTAATTTTCTTGTATCCAGTTTTATTAGCTTTTAAGAACATTTAGCTTTCTTTCTTTCTTTCTTTCTTT
>PVHY01001880.1:0-142186 GCA_004024945.1 Uropsilus gracilis | reverse complement strand
CTCCTCCAACTTTTCTCTCTTGCGGCTTCTCCTCCGGACGGCGCTCCTCCAACTTTTTCCTCTCTCCCCTTCTCGCGGCTTCTCTCTCCCGCCGCTCCTCCAACTTCTCTTTTTAAACTGCCACCAGCCAATGGGAGCAGAGTACCTTGTTAAATGCTACAACCTGGAGTGGGGGGGGGTTAGGGCCACCCAGTTTCAAGATGACACCATTGATCCTCCTTCAAAAGCAAGAGATTCAAATCCAACAAGGAAACCAGGATACCATCTTCAATTCTTCTCCAAAAGGCACAGCTCCAGCATTCTTTCAGCTCCAACTCCAAGGTGGACCTAAAACCAGCAAGAGTCACTCGATACAGCTGCAGCAAGCACTTCAGATATCTCACCATGAAAATAGCAACACAGCAAGTTGTCCTCAGGTCTCCAGACAATTTCGAAGCTTCGCAGTTTCTAAGCTAAACCAAGTTTTCAAGTACCAAACTTCCAAGTCAGCTTACACAAGTTACAAATTTCTCCAACAAGCTTCCCCTAGGCTCAAAGTGGCCCAGGCTAGATGTAAAGAGCCAGGGTGTGGGACATGAGGAAGGATAACAAGAGAGATTGACACAGCCAAAGAGGCTGGTACTGAATGAAAGTATGAATCATCCAGCAACTTTATTGTCCCCACAAATCCTTTTATAGGTTCCAGACAGGGGAAAGAAGTGGCTCAGGCAAAATCAGATTAGATAAAACATTAGTTCCTGTGGGATACTTGGAGGTAGAGGATTCACTTATTAACTTGCTGTAATCTCCTAAGGAAGGTCTTGTAGGGTAAATATTGGAAGAACGGAGACACTGTTTCTGCCCTACAGAGGGAGGTCACTCATGCAATTCCATCTTCAGTGTTCTGAAGACAGGTAAGAGTGGAATGAAGTTTTCTTCATTCCCAGCATGAGTCCTGGCCAGTCGCCTCGCAGCCTTTGGCAGCTGCTCCTCCACCTGGAAGCTGGCAACTCCTGCTGCACTCTGCTCTCTCTTTGCTCTATTGCTCCATCCTCTCCATGTGTTTGGTCTCAATCCCCTCCCTAATCTCCTCAACCTCTTCTCCTCTCTCAAGAGGGCTTGACTTCCCTTATCCAAGTCTGTACCCACCAATGAATGATAGCTGCCATTCTAATGCAGCACCAGAGCCTTCCAATTTTACCACAGCCCCCTATCACAATCTCCTCAATAAATGATGCTGGGAAAATTGGATCACAACATGCAAAAAATGAAACTAGATCACTCCCTAATACCATGTACAAAAATCAACTCAAAATAGATAAAAGACTTGGACATAAGACCTGAATTCATAAACTACATAGAGGAAAATATGGGCAAAACATTCCAAGACCTATACTTCAGGAACCTCTTTCTGGATGCGGCTACAGATCCCCCCAAAATGAAGGAAAATTTATACAGCTGGGACTACATCAAATTAAAAAGCTTCTGTACAGCAAAAGAGACAATAGACAACAACAAAAAAAGAAACCCAATTGAATGGGGAAAAAAACTTCACCCTACAAACAAGTGATAAGGGCCTGATAACAGAGATCCACAAAGAACTCACACAACTGAACAAAAATAAGACAAAAAGCCCCATCAAAAAATGGGTAGATTTAAAAAGATACTTCTCCAAAAAGAAAATACAAATGGCCAATAGGCATATGAAAAAATGTTCAACATCACTAATAATCAGGGAAATGCAAATCAAAACCACAATGAGATACCATCTTGCACCAGGAAGAATGGCCCATATCAAAAAGGGGGGCAACAACAAGTGTTGGTGTGGATGTGGAGAGAAATGAACACTCTTACACTGCTGGTGAGAATGCAAATTGGTTCAACCACTATGGAAAGCTGTTTGGAGAACCCTCAAACAAGTGAAAATTTGATCCAGCAATCCTACTCCTTGGAATTTACCTAAAGGATACAAAAACGATAATTTAAAAGGACATCTGTACTTGGAAGTTTATTTCAGCACTATTTACAATAGCCAGAATATGGAAACAAACCAAATGCCCCCAAACTGATGAATGGGTGAAAAAGATGCAGTATATTTACACAATGCAATATTATTCAGCAATCAAAGAAGACAAACTTATGTCATTCACAGCAACATGGATGGAGCTAGAAAGAATCATGTTAGTAGAAATAAATCATAAAGACAAAGAACAATATGTGATGGTCTCACGTATATGAGTGATATAGGGAAAACAAACAGGCAAGAAAAATTTAAAACTGCCAACAGAACTAAAGCATAGAGCAAGAGAGGCAGAGGAGGGCAAAATCAGGGAAGGGGATGGGCACAAGAGATTAAGATGGTGCACAGGTGATTAAGTGATGGGAGAACCTCAGGGTAGACAATGCTGCATTATATACATATGTATGTATATATATATATGTGTGTGTGTGTGTGTGCGCGCACGTGCGCGCACCTGCAATCAATTAAAAAAGGGGTAAATAAGAAAAAAAGATGTGGCACATATACACAATGGAATATTACTCAGTTATAAAAAGAATGAAATCTCCCATTTGTGACAAGGTTGGAACTAGAGGAAATTAAACTCAGTGAAATTGAAATCGGGTGAGAAAACAGACAAAACGGGGTGCCCTTCCCTCCCTGCTGCCCCACATGGCAGCGGCAGCTCCGAGGTCTCCAGCCTCCGTGCTGCTCCTCTCTGCTCCTTCTCTATTCTCTTCTCTGTCCTCTTCCGTTCTCTCTTCTTTCTGTTCTGTCTACTTCCATGTCTTTTATTCTCTGTCCTCTCCCTGGTCCATTAATCCTCTTTTCTCATAAGAAGGCTTAACTTCCCTTCTCCAAATCTCCACCCAGCAATACTAACAATAGCTATTTTAATACATCAACACCAGTACTGGGAGCCATAGGCCCCTAACAAAATAAGTCAGAGGGAGGATAAATACCAGGTGACTTCACTCATATATGGAATACAGAGATATACATAGGAACAGACCAAACCAAACCAATCCTAGAAATCTGACAACATAATTGAGAATTTCATCACTGAAAAAATAATGAAATTGTCTTCTTTTCCAAACTTTTATAGCAATGAGAGAACCAGAGACAACCATTCTGCTTGTTCGAGTTGAGCTTTGCTACTTCATAGCTGTGTGACCTTGGGCAAGTCAACTCTTCAGTGGTTCAGTTTCCTTATCTATAAAATGTTAACCATTCGGCTTATCTCACAGTGTTAGCGTGCTGTGGCCCCCAGTACTGGTGTTGATATAGTAAAATGGCTATTTTTAGTATTGGTGGGTGGAGATTTGGATAAGTGAAGTTAACCCTTCTCAGGAGAAAAGAAGTTAAGCCTTCTCAGGAGGATTAAAGGATCAGGGAGGGGACAGAGATAAGACAGGAAACAGAGAAGAGAATGCAAGAGGACAGAGAGGAGCAGCAGGGAGGCTGGAGGCCTCAGAGCTGCCACTGCCATGTGAGGCAGCAGGACAGGGAAGGAAGCCAAACTGTGGGCTTCCATCCCCAGCCCAGGCTGGTGAGGAACCCGGGGAAGCATGTTGGAGAAATTTGTGCCCTGTATGAGCTGCCTTGGAAACGTGGTGTTTGAAAACTTGGTTTAATTTTGAAACTGCAAAGCTTGGAAATCTTCTGGGGAACTGAGGAGTTTGCTGTGTTGCCATTTTCAACGTGAGATGTCTGAAACACCTGCCATGTTGCTGTATTGAGTGAGTTTGCGGGTGCCGGGCCACTTTGGAGTTGGAGGTGAAAGAATGCCAGAGCAGTGCCTTTTGGAGAAGAATTGATTATGCCATCCTGGTCTTCCTCATTGGATTTGAATGTCCTGCTTTCAGAGAAGGATCTATGACGCCATCTTGGACTCTTCTGGCTTGGAGTGAGTGGAGCTGTGTCTTTGAAGAAGGAGTGGCAATGCCATCTTAACTCCTTCATCCAACTTAAGGTAGGGCAGCCACAATTTTGTGGACATACATGACTGCTAAAGCCATGTGTGCTTTGGACTAGAGACTGTACTGTGTGGTAAGATTACTAAAGGGGTTCCCTTGTACCCCTCGGTGACTCTTCTCTGATTTGTCTTTTATTAAGTAAATTTGTTTTTGCCTCACTATTAAAGTTTATGTGGTCTTGCTACTGCATGCACAGGCTGAGAAGAACCTGGTGTGTGACTGGCTTTTAAAGGGCCAGCTGCTCCCCTTTGCAAGTTTGGTTGTTTTGCCTGTTTTGTCACCTGATATCAACAGTACCATTGTGACTATGTAAGTTAGTATAAATAAGTGCTTATAACAGTAGCATAGTAAATATTATATAGCTGCAGCCAGGGAATAGAAAGCTACTTCTTTCTTTTGGTTTGGTTTGTAAATCTCATATTGGGCTTGGTCAATATTATGCTGATTTAACTCCTGTCCACTATCGTTTCAAGGCCCAGGTGGGGAAACCTTAGCTGGATTATACCAGGGTGTGGCTGTTATTCCCTTCATCAGGGGATAGTTTCCTTGCATGAGGAAGAAGAGGGTCAGAGGGGAGAAGGTATGACCTTTTGTGGTGAGCATAAGTTGATGGGGCTCTGTTCTTGGAGGGAAGGGGGAGCAAGGAAAAGGGATACAAGAGAAAGGTGAACAAACTGTGGGATCTGGCATTTTTGCTTCAGAAAACAAAGAACCTGGGAGTTGAATCTTTCGGGGTTCCCAGTATTCCAGTCTTTGAATGCCAGGAGTTGGATCAAGGCAGAGAAAAGGTGTTCATAATGGAGTGCTGGACTGTTATGATTACCCAGAAAGAAGAATGAGAGGGAAAGAAAGAGTCCCAAGTTAGACATCATGTTTGTTGTAGAATTTGCTCCATATTGGCTGCAGCAACTAAGGGCACAAGACAAGGACATGAACTGGTATCTTTGGACTGAACTAAAACCCACACAACTCCCCCAAGGAGCAGAAGTAGGGTTCTTTTCTGTTTAAGACACTTAGGAGAGTGTGGACTATTAGATTTGCTACTGGGTGAGGGGAACAACCTTTTAAATTTAATTAATGACAGTTCTTCTGCTGCACGCAAGGAGTTACCCAGAGATCAAACTTTTTTTATAAGGGTAAGCACAAGCCGGGCACGGTAGCTCATGCCTGTAAGCTTCAGCCTATGAAGCGGCCGGGGATAGGGATCGCGGTTCTAGTCCCGCCTGGGGCCCGTAGCGAGACCTAGTTCCAAAAATAAAGCTGGGCGTGGAGGCATGCACCTGTAATCCCAACTACCTGGGAAGCTGAGGCTGGGGATTGCTTGAGTCTGTGGTACCCCGGGCAACAAGAGCCTGCGGTTCCACAGGCAAAAATAGTGAGACCTAGTCTCAAAAAATAATAAATAAATAAGGGTAAGCACAAGGTTTATTCACAAATTGGAAAAGACAGACTAAAAAAGTCTAATAGCCCACACTCTCACATGTTCCAAACAGAAAGGAACCCTGCTTCTGCTCCTCAGGGAGCTGTGTGAGTTTTACCTCAGTCTGAAGTTTATGTCTTGTCTTTGACTCTCACTCACTGTAGGCGGTATGGACTGAGTTCTGAAACCAATATGAGGTTCAGCTTGGCCTCTCTATCTCTTACTCATTCTCCTATCTGGGTCATCAGGGCAGCTCAATACTCTATGAGGAACTCCTTTTCTCCACCTTCACCCAACTCCCTGACCTTTGAAGACTGGAAGACTGGGAGCCCAAAAAGGTTCAACAATTCCCAGGTCCTTCTTTTCAAAGCAAAACTGTCCACTCTTTCTCTAGATGCTTAATGTCAGATGAGCTCTCTTTGCTAATCTCCAGGTCATCCTCCAAATTCTCCTTCCTTCAGTTCCTACACCTTTCTCTTTTATCTCCCCCTTTTTCCTTGTTCCCCCTCCCATCACAAATCCTCATGATGGGATTATCAGTCATACTCTGGCTTGATTCAGTTATGATATCCTCCTTGGGCCTTAGAACACTAGCCCAGAGTTAAATTAGCATAACAATATTGACCAAGCCCTATTTAGGATTTATGGTCTTAAGGTAAGAAAAGAGATTAACCTTCTATCTGTCTTCAGGTCTTAAACTCTGTCTTTCAATCACAGGCAATGGTGATACCCAAGTTCTACCAACAAACAAAATGCCCACATTGGAGTACTAGCTTCAGGTTCTTTTAATGTGTCTTCTACTTGTAAATAAACTTCCTTTCCAAGAACCCTTTCCATTTTCACAAAAATTTGTTCTCTGGGCAACTGCTTGGCATGAGTGGAAGGAACCCTTATTGACTAGTGTTCTTCTAAGACTAAAAATTAAAAGGGGTGACCCCTCACCTAATAACATAACTATTAATTGTTAATAATTTCTGGAGTGATATTATGAAACAGGCACTTTGATAGACCCTCTCATTTACTCCTTGTGACAACTTTAGGAGGTAATAACTATCTTTTTCTCTTTTGCAGATGGGGAGAACAAATTTTTAGAAAATTGGTATTCTAAGAACTCAGTTATCAAAAACCTGAGTGAAAGGATGGCAAGGAAGGAGGGAAACAGGAGCCAAGAATATGAAACAACAGTGGCAAGGAAAGAGAGAAACAGGAGCCAGGCCAAGTAGAATTAAGAAGAACTTATTTCCACAAGTTTCAGGGCAAGGTTCACTAACCCAGGGTGGGGCGGGTTAGTGAAGTTGCACCCATGTGGAGTTGGTGTCTGCTTTTATAGGGGAAGATGATATTGGGTGACAAAACATGCATAATGGGGTGCTTAACCAAACTCACAAAGAGGAGCAGCTGGTCTTTTAAAGCCTGCCACACACCAGATTATTCCCAGTCTGCACATGCAAGACCACATAAACTTTAAAAGGGAGGCAAATTTACTTATTAAAAGACAAATTAGACAAGAGTCACTGAGGGGTACAAGGAAACCCCTTTGGTAATCTTACCACATAGTCCTGTCTCTAGTCCAAAGAGACCATGGAAGTAGCAGCTATGTGCATCCACAAAATGGTGGCTGCCCCACCTTAAGCCAGATGAAGGAGTTAAGATGGCACAGCCACTCCTTCTTCAAAGACAACAGCTCTGCTCACTCCAAGCCAGAAGAATCCATGATGGTATGGTCACAAGATGGCATCGTTGATCCTTCTTCAAAAGCAGGAGATTTAAATCCAATGAGGAAAACCAGGATGGCATCATCAATTCTTCTCCAAAAGGCACAGCTCTGGTGTTTTTTCAGCTCCAACTGAAAAGCGGCCCGGCATCAGCAAAACTCACTCAATACAGCAATACAGCAAACACTTCAGATGCCTCACGTTGAAAACAGCAACACAGCAAATTTTCTTCAGTTCTCCAGAAGACTACCAAGCTTTGCAGTTTTAAAGTTCAACCAAGTTTTCAACTACTAAACTTCCAAGTCAGCCTATACAAATTGCAAGTTTCTCCAACATGCTTCTGCTTCCTGCTGCTGCATGTGGCCAAGGAAGCCTTGATGCCTTCCAGCCTCCCTGCTCCTCTGCTCTCCACACCTTCCTTCCCAGTTCTGAGTCTTCTCTCCTTTCCATGTGTTTTTCTCATCCCCTCCCTAATCTCTTAATCCTGTTTTCTGAAGAGAAGGCTTAACTTCCTTTCTCCAAGTCTCCACTCACCAGGACACAATGGCTACCATTCTTGTGCAGATGCTGGGGGCCACAGTCCCCCAATTTCACCACAGTCCCCTAACACAGGGACATGGGGGGGGGTAGGTTTTGCTAGGTGTTGCTACCTGCAAGGATAGCAGGCAGGTAAATTTATTCACTGGGTGAGATTGAGCTTGTTGGGCTAGGTGGGTGAGGTTGACAGCAGTTTCAGTTGCAGCCAGAGGGTAAGACTTCGGTTGGGTGGTGTCTACAAAACAGAGTAGACCAAGGTCTCTTGACTGGTGTTTATGTTACAGGATGTTGCATCATAAAAGGAGGAAGCATTGCTGCATCCATGTGAAAGGAAGGATTTTGATGGCTCCCACCTCATGTAGCCAGTATCATCACAGCTGCCTTGTTTTGCAATCTCTCAGTATGCCATGAGCTAGACTTCCTAAATGGGAATATCTGGGAAGGAGGAAGAAACAAAGGTGATAAATATTTGAAGTAGAATGGAGAGTAAGGGGGAGACATGAAAATTCTGTTCCTGGTGGGCTGCACCCAGGTGGGCTGAATGATGGTAACCATCATCTTGACCTTGTGGTAGATTATACCACGTTGTGAATATTGTGAATATACATTGTGAATATTGTGTCTCTCCCTCTGTCCCAGATGTCTGGACCCTGCCTATCTCCTTTCTTATAGTTCCATACTAGGGAGTGCCTTGGACTCGTGCCAAACTTACAGGCCTCAGCTGATTTTCTGTTCTTAACCAGTTTAGCTAGGCATTTGCTCATTACAGAATTGGTGATTTTTGGCACTTGACTGGAAATGATAGAGGGGTTGCGGTGAAATTGGGGGGAGGGATGGCCTTCAGCACTGGTAGTGCTGCATTGGAGTAGCACTCATTGTGCCCTGGTGGGCAGAGACTTGGGAAGGGAAGTTAAGCCTTCTCCCAAGATGAGAGGAGTTTGAGGAGATTAGGTAGGAGACTGAGAGAAAACAGTCTCTCAGAGCAGAGGAGGAGCAGAGCAGAGGAGGAGGAGGGAGGCTGAAGGCCTCAGAACTGCCTCAACCATGTGCGGGAGCAGGGCAGAGAAGAAAGTCACACTAGTGGGCTTTCTCCCAGCCCCGGCTAGTGAGAAGCCTGGAGAAGCATGCTGGGAAAACTTGTGACTTATGTAAGCTGACTTGGAAATTTGGTAGCTGAGAACTTGGTATAATTTTGAAACTATGAAGCTTGGAAATTGTCTGGAGACCTGAAGAGAACTTACTGTGTCGCTGTTTTCATCGTGAGAAGTCTGAAGTGGTTGCTGCTGTTGTATTGAGCGAGTCTTGCTGATTTGGGACCATTTTATAGTTGAAACAGAATGAATGACAGAGCTGTACCTTTTCGAGAAGAATTAAAGATGCCATCCTGGTTTCTTTGTTTGATTTGAATCTCTGGCTTTTGAAGAAGTGCCATCTTGCCTTCTTCTGGCTTGAAGTAAATAACTGTGCCTTTGGAAGGAGTGATGGCACCATCTTGGCTTCTTCATCTGGCTTGAAGGTGGGGCAGTCACCATTTTGAGGAAGCACTTGACTGAGGTCACGTGTAGTCTTTTGGACTAGAGACTAGACTGGCTGGCAGTATTAACAAAGGGGTCCCTTGTACCCCTTGGTGACTTTTGTTTACTTTGTATTTTAATAAGTAAAACTGTTTTTGCCTACTCTTAAGGTTTATGTGGTCTTGCTACTCCTCATCTGGGCTGGGATGAACTTGGTGTGTGGCTGGCTTTAAAGGGCCAGATGCCCCTCTTTGACTTTAGTTAAGCACCCTGTTTTGCTTGTTTTCCTATCTGATATCAGAAATGTGTTATTTGAAAACCTTTCTTCTCTCTGTCTCTCTCCCATTCTCCCTCTCTCTCTCTGTATCTCTCCCTGATGTCCCCCAACATTTTGTGCTCACCTCAATTAAAGATCCATGAGCACACTAAGAGGTCACTGTCTTTGCATTTGTATTTATGGACAGCTGGACCTTCAGAACAAGCAAAAGAGGTGTTTTCTTTTGTTGGCAGCAAGGTACGAGAAAAGGTATGAGAAAAGAATCATGAGAGAGATTATTCAGAGGGAGCCTGAGAAGGTGCAGGGCAGGCAGACTGGGCCCACCCACCCCCTCTCTGGGAAGTTCTGGTGCACAGGCAGAGCAGGGACTTGAGCTGCCTGCAAGCCCAGGTCCCTGGCCCTCAGGACTCCCTTGCCAGTGGGGAGTGAGGGCGGTCAGGCTTCTTGGGTGAGTCCCCCCCATCTGGATGGACCCAAGAGGGGGCATGGGGTGGGGGAAAAGCCCTCACCCACCAGCGGGTGGCTGCAGTACCAGGCAGCCACTTGCAGCTTGGCTCAGCAGTGCCATGTTGCTCCTGACCCCTAACCCAGAGGGAGCCTGGGAAGGCACAGAGCAGGCCGACCAGGCCCGCCCACAGGCAGGGAAGTTCTGGCGCGTGGGCAAGTGGGGACAAGGAGCCCCTTCCATGTCTCTCTTACTCCAGTTAAACTTCAGAGGACCAAGAATACGAACAGCACCAACCCCAACATAGACTGGGTGAGGGACCATGCAAAAATCCAGCCCACAGGCCTGAGCTGAACACAGCAGATGGACAACCAAGAGAATCAGTGTACGCGACACAAGAGAAAACAACTGTAGAGACACAATGTCACCATGCGTACTCATGCACTCGCTGGGCCAAGAAGACCTGGGACTTCATTTTGGAGATGCCTTCTAGGAGAGCAACACACCCTACCCTCACTACGGGAGAGGAGATGATGACCAAAGATGGGGTAATCAGCCCCACATCAAAACTGCAAACTGAAGCAGAGGAGATAATCTTCAAAGGCCATTTGCAGACGCTGGTATTCACAGAGAAACTTCTTGACCAACACTGACTGGGGGCGAGACTCCCTAAATCTGACACCAGAGCCATAAGGAAAAGCAGCAAAGCAATGGAGATGGGATTGGAGAAGACGGCCTGCAGCAAGAAAACATGGACAGATCACAAATGAATACAGCCTGGCCACCCAAAGCAAACTTAAGACTGAAAACCTAACAGCAAGGCTGGCCTGGATCCAACAACACAGTCCCTCACTCAGTGAAAAGACACCACCATAGGAAAGAGACTAATGGACTTAGCACAACTAATAAACAACAAAAGAGTGGGGTTTGAGAGAATGGAAGGGGCACCAGAGGGAAGAGAGGGGGGAAAAAAGAACACTTACAGAGGTTGTGACCTAAAGAACAAAATAAACTAATAATAAAAAAAGAAAGAAAGATGGTTAATCGGTGTTAAGAAAATGTGAGAACCCCGGGGTACACAATGATGTAATATATATAAAATTAAATTTTACAAATAAAAATTTTTAAAAAAGACTGAAGGCCCATTGGAGGTAATGAACCAAAAGGCCAATTTATTAACAAAAGAAAGGGGGTATTTATAGAGACACAGGGCTAGGGTCTGGTGAATTTCAAAGAAGACAAACACAAAAGTGAGGCAATTATCATTCTAAAGCCTAAGAGTAATTGAGGAATGGGGAGTATAGGCAGGTGGTCACTATCTCTGATTTAGGGAACCAGCGGCACCATTGCCATCTCAGAAGGTCAATGCAATAATTCAGCCCTCAGTTTGCCTGAGGCAAATTAAAGCAAGAGAGGTTTTCCTCATCTTGTTGCAATGATTTCTCTGATTTGCCAATGGTGCACAGCATTCTTTAAAAATTTGGGGCCCTTGGTTTTAATTTTGTTCCCTCATCAGGATGAACCTCCTGGTTAGTTTTTTCTCTCAGTCAAATAAATTCTAAGGGACTTGTGTAAACTTTCAAAGTTTTTTGTTTCTTTGTTTCTGTGTACTTTTTCATACTCTGCCAGTAACTCATCCTTTTATTTCCTTATCAAAATCACCTTGTATTTTGCATTTTAAGGAAAACATGTGTTCTAATTTTTTCAGAAACTGTGTTTTTTATTTCAAACATAGTATCGAAACACAAATATAGTTTAACTCATTGTTACTCTTCTCTTGATCAGTTTCAAGGCTTTGAGAGATAGTGTGTGCATCCCATGCATACAAAGGTATCTTTCAGCAGAGTGGAAATAGGAAGACTATATTGGATGCTCTGTGACTTCCAATAGATAAAATTATGTAGCAGAAAATTTGACAAAGAAAACAAACTTTGTCTCTTTAGTGCTTTCCTTTTCATCTCTCAACTGTTTTCACTTTCTTTCCTTTCTTTATATTCTCCAAACATAGGACAATGAAGAAAATCAACTGAAAAACTAGAGTTTCCTGACTTGTCATTTAAAGCAATTTTAATTCAAACATTAGACTTTATAAAGACTATTATACAGGCTGTATAAAGAATATTAAGCTGCTCTATTAAAAATAACTGAGTCTTACTACACGGTTTTCCTTTTTGGCACATGGAATCATATTATAATAATATAGAAGGCACAGAACAATACACTTTTTCTCCCTTTATTTTTTATTTTTGGAGGTGAGATCAAAGGGTGGTGATAAGTAACTCACACAGGAAATAATCAAGAGAATTTTCAAATGATAAATTATCTAGAGGGAGAGGAGTAGAGTATATATTCATACTAAGATAATCTTTCCCTTCTAGTAACACATCAATAAAATTAAAGCAAGCAGATATTGTTCTTCATAAATGCATGCTAGTTGGACTTTATGACTGACTTTATACTTCACTGTGTCTCACTTTAATCTGCTATGCAAAAACAATCAAACATTTGGAAGCATCAAATATCAGTTCTGTATAATTGAGGTTTGTGATTTACTGTCAGATTCTTTCAGCTCCTGTTTTACCTCTTGATTGGTTTTCATGTAGGATAGCAGAGGTCATTACCCTAGGAGCTGTGAGAATTTCTTCCAGTTCCCATTTGTTTCTGTCAGTTTACCCTGCTCCTTGATCCCATGGACATGCAAGGTGAATTACTTTCGTCAACACTTAGATGACAATTGATTTATAGGAGATCATCATTCAGTTACATTTAGGAGGTCACCTACCAGATTTGTTGCTCATTGTCAAAAGGAATGCAATTAATACACCATACATATGACAAACTTGCCAATGTTGAATATAGTTACCAGCTGCCTTAAAGTTTCTGGTTCATCCAGTACTTTGCTACCTAGAGAAGTCAAAGAAAAACAGAAAAGTTCTTTGAAGTTGTTTATTTTTCTCCTTTCTCTCAATTTCTTTCTTTTCCAAGTATGGCGAAAAATGGGTCAGTTTGTGCATTTGAGAGAGATATATTAATATGATCAAAAGAACAAACGATTTTGTCCTATTTGAAGCAAAAACAAACTCTGAAAACAATTGAATGAACTCCACATTTTACCAAATTGTGACCAAATATTGTGTCTGAATACTGTTCAGTGTATTTTATGTTTTCTGTTTGCTGCCTAAAGAATTCCTTAAATCTGTAATTTTTTTCTGATTCCCAAGTTTTTCTACAAAAGCTAAGATGATACACATTTGCAAGATGTTCAATTGAATTTTTTAAAAATATTGTATTTGGAAAACATTTCCAAATTAAACATAAACTGTCTATATCTGAGATTCTCAATGCCCCTTTATAACATGTTATTCAAACAACAGTCTGTGCATTTTACATGAGAATGAAAAAAGGAGAAAGATTAAATAAACAAATTGTGTCTCACTGAATTCCTGAAGCAGATACACCATATTTTAACAGCTTGAATCTGGCAACATCTGGCCTCACACTTTTACTCAAGAGCAGTAATATGCATTGGAAATTAGTTTGAGGAAAAAGCATATTTGCCACATTTGCTTGAACTACTTAGCAAATCCTTCATCTGAATTAATTTGTCAACAAAACTTGCATTTAAATAAAAAGATAACCAACAATATTTTCACATAAATTTTAGGGTTATTTTCTGTAAGTCATATATCAAAAGAAAATTTTCAAGAATAAATGTCACTATCCCTACTTTGAAACAATAAAACTAGAAACAGAAACCAAAAAACTTTTGCCCCACTGCTGTTAGTTTCCAGTTGTATAAATTTAGGGCAAGCAAATGTGAGGTAACAGCTTCAGTTGAAAAAAAGAAGACTGACTTTTAACTCAGTCAAATGTTTTTAAATTTATTTCTCTGTTGTCTTCCTACTGAATCATTCAAAAACAAGTTGCAAAATAACTTTTTTACTCCTAAGTATTTTAGTGTGTATTTCCAACTACAAATATAATATCTTGTATAACAATGGTATAATTATTAACTTAAAGATATCTATCATTGATACAAGTCTACTAACCTATGTATAGTTCATATTCAAATATTGGTCATTGTAGAAAGGATGAATTTAAATGCACCAAAATAGAAGGAAGTGCTGTGGTTAGATCAGGGGAGAAGGTAATATTATAAATATGAATGTTAGACAATTAGTTTGTCTCAATTTGCCTTCATTTAAAATGTTACCCACAGTATATATGCAAAGACAAATTTTATTCCCTTTTAGATCAATATAAAATAAAATGAAATGAGGCATAAACAGCAGACAAAGTATCTTCTACTCCTATGTGTAATAGAAACTTTAAAAATTGTAAATAACAATTTTGAAAGCTCAGGTTATCAAATAAGTAATTTGACAAAGAAAAATCAAAACTCTGAAATATATTTTAATTTTATTTTAATCAATAAAATATAAACAAAATAAATAAATAAAATGTTACCCTCAGTATGAGGACAGCTGTTCCTCATTCTTGTTTCTCTTTTTTCCTTCTCCTTTCACATAAACTGAATGAAATCTTGTAGCAAGAAAAGGGGCAGCAGCTAGTAAGGTAAAGGTATCAGATAAAACCACCAATGCTAATTTATTTACTTGTTAATTTCTTTTAAATTTATTATTCTGATTGTAGTTAAAACTTTTATAACATTAAATATGCCATCTGTGGTTATCCATGTGAACTTTAGGAAACAATTTTAAAGTTGACTGGTATTAAGAATTCACTGAAACAGAACAATTTAAGAGCATATGAAACAAAAATGAATAAAGTAGATTCATTCTTGGACCAAGAACAAAGACTGAATGCTTCAACTCCAAAGCATTCACTTCACATTGTTATCCAAAGTTGAAGAGATACACAATCTAAAATTCTCATGTTAGCTAGGGTAGGATCCTAAACAATGCCAGCAGATGCCTTATGTGTTTGCACAATACAATGATTTGCCAAAAGAGGCTGATGCATATCACTGTTTTAGACATCCTACAAATTCTAACTGACTTCCATTCAAATGAAAGGGGATAAGATATTGGTCTTAACCATGCCTCCTAAAATCTCAAGTCTACAAGGGTCATTATCTCTGGATCCTACCTCAAAGACTAGAATAGATGGGATTGGGTTTGGGAGGGGGAATTGCCAACCAGACACACAACTTTAGGGTCCAATCATGTTGGGACATTCTGAGAAATCTCTGGGAAGGCTTGTAAGCAAAAAGTAGAAATAAAATTATAGCCTGATCATGTGTCCTTTTAGGGGTAACAAATATAACATATATACTTATGGGGGGTAGTCATGTCCAGCATCTTCTATAGTTTAGTGGTTAACATTACTTTCTTCATCAGTTAAATAAGAATAAAAGTCTACTTGATTGGGCTTTTACGGGGATTTGATGAACAACATATAAACACTGTAATTACAAAATATATGCAAATTCTCTATTTTATTACAATTTATCCCTTCTCTGAAATCTTGCTTTCTATCCTGAGGGTTGAATATTTTGTACTCCATATTTTAATTATTTGCTAAATCACTTATCTTCCTTATAATGAGTCCCTTATGACAATTATTACTTAAGCATGAAACAAAGATCTCTATTTGCAATTGGTAGACATGAACTAGAATTGGTTTTTAAGAAAAAAGGAATTTATTCCTAACCTAAAATGATGGGAAGATTTAGGGGCTCAAAATGTCACAAGAATTTGTTCTACATTTTTCTTTCTTTGTCCGTGTCTGAAAGGCAAGTAGGGGTGGGCTTTGACAGCTCTATTCCTACATCTAACAAGCAGCCAAGTCCATTGGAAAGAAGCAAGTCTTTTTTCAATAGTTACAGAAATCATTCTGGACTTAAGTCCTAGAACTACTTACCTATACTGAAACGAAATGTGCTTACGGGAGCAGTGGTTCTGACTGGTTAGATCTCAGTCATGTGACAACCCTGCTTGCCAAAATGAACTCACACAGACTGAGAGTGAGAAAATTATTCACCTAGCAGAAAATAAATGTGTGACTATAAAAAGAATTAATTAATTAATTAATTAATGGGAGAAAACAGTGTGACATTTTGTGAGTCACATTTTCATTTTGTATATCAGCATCATAGTTAATATCATTAGTCTCCTGCAATCAGTTTCATCCTAAATAATATTCAAGTCCATAAACACAATGAAGACAACAGTCTGTATAACAGTAAAGGGAATATTCTAAAGCTACTCTCCTGAATATCAGAACACATTCAGCTCCCTTATCTTCTACTTCTGGTCAAAATGGAATAGGTGAGACCTGATTTACTCTCCTGTCTGAAACAACCAAAAAATACAAACTAAAATAATAATAATAATAATAATAGTTTTTAAGGTATTTGTTATCAGGCAACAAAGTGCAATAATTTCTGAGAGATGAAAAACAAATGAGATGAACCCAATGATTGTTCTAGGTTATTGTCTTTTTATTATTTATTTAAAAATTATGTTTACTGATTTAATGTTGGATTTATAACATTGAATATGTTTGAGGGGGTTAGATTTATTTCTCTATAAATATATTTTATCATAGCACCTCCACCACCAAATTTCTAATCATCTTCCACCCTAGCCCATGTTATAGTCTTGTGCAAGTTTTCAGATCATAGAACTAGCAGAGACCCAGACAGAGCAAAACCCCTTTATTATGGAAATAGAACTTAAAGTCAGGGAGACCACATTGTCTAGAATTCACAAAACAAAATACTAAAAAACTACAGAGGAAAACTCTGGACAGCTGCATAGAGTATTTGGCAGAGTACATATCAGCATATGCATGTAAGGAATGACTGGAAAAATAACTATCTGATAGCATTCCAATGAATTAAGCTTACATAGGGCTAGAACCACTGCTTATTACGACCAGTCTGATTAAAATACCTACAATTTATAGGCAAAATGTTACCCAGAAATGATATGCCTCAGTGTTCTGATATAATGATTCCTAAGTCTAGACAACTGACTAAATCCTGTTTTTGTCCTGCCTCACAAATATTCTAATGAGGACCTGGGATGATCAAACTCTTTCCAAGTAATTTAGTTGTAGCCCAGAACAAAACAATAATATTTTAGGGATATAAAAGTATTCAGCATCCAAAAAGAGACAAAATTCACACACAATATCCTATCAAAAACTACAAGGCATGAGAAGAAGCAAGAAAATGCCTTTACATTCTATAACAACAAAACATTTATCAAAAGTAATTCAGAAGTGACACAGGTGTAAGAATGAACAGATGAGGATGTTAAAATAATTTTTATAACTATATTCCATGCATTTAAAAAGCTAAGTAGAGAAATGTTATAAAAAGGACCCAGTTCTAAAGATGGAGACTACAGTGGTTGATATTTAAAATTCACTGGCAATGATTAGCAGAAAATTACAAAATTATTCATCTCAGAAGAAAAGGTGATTGAACTTGAAAGTATAGAAATAAAAACTATTTAAAATAAAACAGTGGAGGATGCATGGGGTCAAGTAACCTGGTCAGTTGGTAGCATGTGGTCTACATTTCAGCAGTGAGGGAAGTGCTTTGGGCTTGCAACTTCAGGATGCCCAGTCAGCAACTCAGCAGTCTAAATAAAGTCAGCCATCCAGTGGAAGTTCCCAGCCGAATCCCAGGTCTTAGAGGATGCAGACCTGTGCAATCTGGTCAGTTGGTATCATGGGGTCTGCATTTTAGTGGTGTGGGAAGTGCTTTGGGTATGCAGCTTCAGGACACCCAGAGTAGGCCACTCAGCAGTCCAATCAAAGTCAACAACCCACCAGAAGTTCCCACCAGGACCCCAGGGCTCAGAGGATGCATGGAGCCAAAAGAAAGAATCGAGAATTAAGTGCCATCTACAACCTAGAAAAGAGTGTGCACCTGAGCTGAAGGAGAGAATGAGGCAAGACCAACCCACACCATGAACACCAACAGACCTAGCAAAATTAAGCAAGAAATTGTAGAACAGCAAATTTCCCCTAACAGATGGCGGGGGGGGGGGGGGATCTCCCAAGAAGGAGAAGGGAGCTGAAACAGCTGAAAGCCACATCCAGTGGATAAACCCAATAAATGTAAGAGAACACTTTCCAACACAAAAGCCTACCACAAACACAAAGTCAAACACCACAACACAAGCACAAGGCAGAATAAACACAAAGAAAAAGGACACCAAGAAACGTGCCAACAAATACAAGCACCACAGTGATCCAAAGCATAGAGAAAATCCAAAGACAAACAGGAAGGAAAAAAAGCCACAAATGTTCAAGCAAGCCCTTCAGGAAGAAATACTCCATCAAAGGAAAAACAACCCTCACACTCCAATAATGAGGACACAGAAGAATTACGTCTCCAATCAGGCAATGAATCCCAATTGACCACAATAAAATAAACAGATGAAAGAAGAGATTTAAAAAAAACTAAAAGAGAAAATAGCTATGAATGACTCAACTAAAGATCAAAAAAAGTTAGAAAGAATCCCAACTCACCTCAATTAAAGAGCTAAGATAAGAAATAGAAAAACTTAAAAAAGAGAAACTTGATATGAAAAACTCAAAAAACTGAAGGACAAAATTCAATCCTTAGAAAAGGGAAGTAAGGAAACTTAGGAGTTAAAAAGAGCAATAGAAGAGGTTAAAAAGGCAGAGAAAATCCATGAAAATAGGCTAGAGGAAATAGAGGAATGTATCAGTACCATAGAAGATGTTGAGATAAAAAAAAAACACCAATAGAGAGAAGGAAAGGGAAATACAAAGAAAGAAGACAGGAAAAAAAAGGTCAGATACATATCAGATACCTTGAGGAAAGAAAATATCAGGGTCATTTGAATACCAGAAGGAGAAGAGAGAGTCATGGGAACCAAGAAGCTATTTATGAAAATAATGGAGAACTTCCCCACTACCAAACCTCCACTTTGAGAAACTTTACAGAAACCTTAAGACCTAAACTAACAGAAAACTGACTAGAAGTAATGGAACAAACTAGTTAGCAGAACCTCAAAATAACTACCAAAATGATAACCTCAGATCCTTAAATGTCAATAATCACCCTAAATGTTAACAGTCAAAATGTACCAATCAAAGAAAAAAAGAGTAGCTTACTGGATCAAAAAATAAAACCCAACATTCTGCTGTCTGCAAGAAACTCACGTGAAATCTATAATGATAAGCATAAGCTAAAATAAAAGGTTGGGAAATAATTCTGCAAGCAAACGGACCCCAGAAGAAGAAAGGGGTAGCCATATTAGTAGCAGATAAAGCAGACTTTAAGCTAAAAAGGGTGACAAGGGTTAAAGAAGGACACTATATAATGGTAAAGGGATCAATACATCACAAGGTCATAACAATTATTAACATATACTCACCAAATGAGGGAGCATCAAAATTCATCAGACAACTACTAACAGCACTGAAAACAGACATTAGCAAAAAAAAATACATGGTAGGTGATTTCAACACCCCATTCTAATCAAAAGACAGATCAACAAGAAAAAAAAAAACTAAACAAAGACACAAAAACTCTAAACGAAGATCTTGACCATATGGACCTAATAGATATCTACAGGACACTGCACCCCCAAAGAAAGCAATACACCTTTTTCTCAAATGCACATGTATCATTCTCAAAAAATCAACCACATCTTAGAACATAAGACAAACATTAATAAATATACAAAGGTTAAAATAGTACCAACTTTTTTCTTTGATCATAAAGGCATCAAACTAGAAATTAACAATAAGAAGAAAGCAAGAAAAGAGTCCAATTCATGGAGTTGATACAACATTCTACTAAATGAAGACTGGGTAATTGAGGAAATTTAAGAGAAAATTAAAACCTACATCAAAACAAACGACAAAGAAGATACAACATTCCAAAATGTCTAGGACTCAGCAGAAGCAGTTTTAAGATGAAGGTTCATAGCAATACAAGTGCATATCAAAAACAAAGAAACTAACCAGAAAAACAATGTAATATATCCTCGAAGAATTAGAAAAGAAGCAACAAAAAATCCAAAACCCAGTAGAACACAAGAAATAATAAAAATAAAAGCAGAAATAAATAATGTAGAAATCAAAAAGACTATCCAGAAGATCAACAAAACCAAAAGCTAGTTATTTGAAAAAATAAATAAAATCAATAGTCCCCTTGCAAACCTCACAAAGAAGAGAGAACACTCATGAACAGGATAAAAAATGAAAGAGGAGAAATTACAACAGACACAGTAGAAATCCAAAGGATAATCAGAGAATGCTATGAACATCTATATTCAAACAAATACAAGAACCAGGACCAGATGGACAGATTCTTAGAAAAATACAGCTACCCAAAATTGAACAAAGAAGAAATAGAGAACTTAAACAAACCAATCACAAGCAGTAAAATTGAAGCAGTCATCAAAACTCTCCCTAAAAACAAAAGCCCAGGACCAGATAGTTTTACAATGTATTCTATTAGCCATTCAAAGATGAATTAACACCGGCATTACTAAAACTTTTCCCAAAATTTGAGAAAGAAGGAAAACTGCCAAACACATTCTACAAAACAAGCATTACGCTCACACCAAAACCAAATGAAGACAGCACTAAGAAAGAAAACTATAGACCAATTTCCCTAATGAACACGGATGAAAAAAAATTTAAACAAAATCCTGGGAAATCAAATTCAATGATGCATAAAAAAGCATTTTAACCATGACCAAGTGGGATTTATCCCAGGGGCACAGGGATGGTTCAACATCCAGAAATCAAATAACATAATCCACCACATCATCAAGGAGAAAACCAAAAACCATATGATCATATCAATAGATGTAGAGAAAGCATTTGATAAAGTCCAACACCTATTCATGATAAAAGCTCTTGAAAAATTGGGGATAAAAGGAACATACCTCAACATAATGAAAGCCATCTATAACAAACCTACAGCAAGCATTATCTTAAATGGGTAAAAACTAAAATCATTTCAATTTAGATCTGGAGTCAGGCAAAGATGACCACTCTGACCACTACTTTCAACATTGTACTGGAAGTTCTAGCTAGGGCAATAAGGCAAGAGAAAGACGTAAAAGGATACAAATAGGGAAAGAAGAATTGAAACTATCATTATATGCAGATGACATGATTCTCTATGTAGAGAACCCAAAAAATCCACAGAAAAAGTACTTGAAACAATAAACCAGTTCAGTAAGGGAGCCAGTTACAAAATCTACACACAGAAGTCAGTAGCTTTCCTATACACAAAAAGTCAAGCAGAAGAAAAAATTTTAAAAACCACCCCATTTACCATTGCACCAAAAAAAATTTAAATACCTGGGAATAAACCTAACAAAACATGTGAAAGAACAATACAAAGAAAACTTTAAAACACTACCAAATGAGATAGAAGAAGAAATAAGGATATGGAAAGATATTCCCTGATATGGACTGGAAGAATTGATGTCATCAAAAATGGCTATCCTACCAAAAGCAATCTACAGATTCAATGCAATCCCTATAAAAATTCCAATGATATTCTTTAAAGAGATAGAACAAAAATTACTGAAATTCATATGGATTAACAAAAGACCTCAAATATCAAAACTCCTCCTGAACAAAAAAAAAGAGAGAATAGAGGTATTATTATTCTAGACTTCAAACTATACAATAAAGTCATAGTAATTAAAACAGCATGCTAATGATACAAAAACCAACAATCAGATGAATGGAATAATATTGAGTGTTGTAGAATAAAACCACATATATATAGTCAACTAATCTTTGGCAAAGGGGTGAAAACCTTACGTTGGAACAATGACAGCCTCTTCAATAAATGGTGCTGGGAAAACTGAACCAAGACATGCAAAAAAAAAAAAAAATGAACCAAGACAACCCCCTCACAAAGTGTACAAAAGCCAATTCAAAATGGATAAAAGACTTGGATGTAATACCTGAAACCATAAAATACATAGAGGAAAGCTTGGGCAAAACCCTCCATGAATTCCATTTCAGAAATCCATTTCTGGACACATCTATAGCAGCTAAAAAAAATGAAGGAAAACATAAACAACTGGGACTACATAAAACTAAAAAGCTTCTGTACAACAAAAGAGACAATAAACAAAACAAAAAGAAACCCAACTGAGTGAGAAAAAAATTTTGCCATCCACAAAATTGATAAGGGTTTGATAACAAAGATCCACAAGGAACTCACACAACTTAGCAAAAACAAAAGAAGCCCAATCAAAAAAATGGGGAGAAGAACTAAAAAGACACTTCTCCAAAGAGGAAATACAAATGGCCAACAGGCACATGAAAAAATTCTTAGCATCACTATCAAGGAAATGCAAATCAAAACTGCAATGAGATACCACCTTACACCAGTAAGAATGGCCCACATCAATAAAAATAGGCAACAATAAGTGCTGACATGGATGTGGAGAGAAAGGAACACTCTTACACTGCTGGTGGGAATGTAAATTGGTCCAGCCAGTATAAAAAGTTATGTGAAGAACCCTTAAACTAATGAAAATGGAACTACCATTTGACCCAGCAATCACTCTTCTGGGAATCTACCCAAAGGAGATCTCAACACTAATACAAAGGGACACCTGTACTCGAATGTTTATTGCAGCACAATTTATAATTGCAAGGACATGGAAACAACTCAAATGTCCCAAAATATATGAATGGATGAAAAAGATGTGAATATATACACAATGGAGTATTACTCATCAATAAACAATGACAAATTTGATGAACTTGTGATAAGAAGGATGCACCTAGAAGAAATCATACTAGCAGAAACAAGTCAAAAAGAAAAAGACAGAAACCAAATGGTTTCACTAATATATGGGATATAGGAAAAATAAGCATAAGGCCAGGAGGAAATGTCAAAATAAGCTAACAACCAAACTAAAGTAAACAAACAGGGGTGGGGCAATGGGTGGGAGTGGTCAGGGAGGGGAGGTGGTGAATGAACCCCCAGAAATAGAAAGATGTGAAATATATATATGCAAATTTTAAAAAATAAAGTGAAATGAAACAGTGCCAGAAGAGTGCTAAAACAAAACTCAAGATAGTGCCAAGGTACAGTGCCCCATGTGGTGGGAATGGGTCACTGTCAGCATGTTCTCATGAAAACCATGGAGTTTATTTAACAAATGTGAGTTTAGGAAAGAGCTTCTAAGGCCACAAGTGGCTGCCTGATCAACCCAGATAGAGTCCACTGTGTCCAGAGATCCCAAACAATTACCATTCATGGAAGATGAAGTGCAACCGCCAACAGCAGCAGTCGGAAGGTTGGTTCAGGTGCAAGACCAGACAGCAGACTCAAATGTATCAAGAGGTGATGTTAGAGAAATCAGAGATTGTGGACAGTTCCTTGTGAGCTGTTAGCACATACCAACTGAAAACAGCTCTTTGAGACACACAGACTGAGGCCAATGATACTGCTTGCTTGTGATGTCAGAGGCAGGAGCAGTGGCTGGGTCTCTGTAAAGCTCTATAAGATCTGGAGCTTTAGTGGTATATGGAGATTTGGTGAATTCCATAGAGATCATCTGTTCTTGCTTCTCTTTCTGGCTGTCAAGTGCTGAATGCTTCAAAGGAGGTCTGATGAATCATTCTCCAGAAGCTGGCTGAAGACTTCGGAAGCTGGCTGATGACTTGACTGACTTCGGAAGCTGGCTCTTGCTCTGTCTCTTCAAGATCCCCACCCTACAAACTTGATCAAACCATTTTCAATCCTAAGTATATGATTGAACACTTTAGTACCAACATCTCACCTTCCATTTTCAATACAAATTATTAATTCAAGTTTGAGACATAGCCAGAGAGTTCAAATTAAATTGGTCCATTTATCTTGAACTTGATTAGTCCATCAAGGTTCCTGGTATAAAAGTAAATGCCTAAACCAGTCTGCACTTAGGGTCAGAGCAGGCTTGTGGGACTCTGGGATCTGGGGAGCCATGGCTGGAGTTGATCTGGCAGGGGGAGAGGGAGAATTGCCACAGATGGGTAGAAGAGTCTAGGGATCCTAGACTCCAAAAAGCCACCTTGCAACATCACCTTGCCTTATGGCCTTTCGGTGCCAACGGGAATCAGTTACATAATGAAACAGACAGAAATGAGAATTTAAGAATGAAAGAAATGTCAGCAAGCTCCAGGCAATTCCAATAGAATGTATATATGTATATTTTAAATACCCAAAAACAAGGAAGGCAGAAAATACTTGAAGAAATAATGGTCAAAAAGTTTCTAACTTTGGTGAAAACTATAACCCAAATATCAAAGAATTTTGATGAACCCAAGCACAAGAAACATGGGAAAAACTGAACTATAACAAAGCATATCTTAAAATCCTAAGAAAAAAAGCAGAATGGGAATCTTAGTGAACTTAAAGTAATATATACAAATGTTAATGCACACCTGAAGCATATATTGTCAATGCTGTTATTAAAAATTATTCAAAAAACCAAAACAGTGATAAAGATAAAATGATTAAATCAACCAGAGGAAAGAAAAGAAAGACACATTCTGTATGGAGGAACAAAAATAAGACAACACTTTTCTTCGTAGAATAATGGAAGCAGGGAAAAATGAAGCAATGTTTTTAAAGTGCAGAATGAAAAGTTTTTAAAAAAAGTCAAACTATGATACCTTGTTATCATTGATCAAATGAAAGCCACCATTGTTAATATCATACCAGCTCTGTTGTGTGGGGAAACAGAAGAAAATGCTGTTTTCACAATGCTTGCTTGTATTATGTACATAATGAAATGGTCTTTTTGATTCTATGTGTGGCTCGCTGGTATGCTGAAGATAAGTAAATGAAACATCCCTGATTAGCCTAGTGTCTATGCACTATGCACTGTGCCAATTTCAAGCTTCTTAAAATCAGACAGGTCACAAATTTCCTGAAAATGTAAAGGCTTTCATTAACCAGTTTCACTCAGTTTCAGAGTACCACAGATTCCATGTTATAAAAATGTGGGAATAGGGCTGTCTTATTACTGAAAATTGACTTTTTTTTTAAGCACACTTATTTAGACAAGCTTTTATTTGGGGGAATTTAATCCCTGAATAATTAAAAGACATGCACATGATCTAGAAATGGATATAATGTAACTTTGAAATGTCTACAATATTCCATACTTATTTTTTCCTTTTTGAATAAGTTAGCCTTTCTTTTGGCTTTAATGAATCTAGGCATCTGCTGCTCGAATCAATAGAAATGTGATAGGACATTCACATTTCATCATGGAAACTGCATATGCCCACAGAAGATGAAAGAACAGGTTTTGGGGGATGATCAAAGTGATTCTATTTGTTAAATTCTCAAAAGTTTGTATAATCGCAGTGGACTTTATCAGCTACTAGGTCATGTCAATTTATCTGTCTTTTCTAGCAGAAGGCATTCAAAATATACAACCTTAATGAAAGGAAAGAAAAAGTTAAAACTTAAAAACTGACAGCAGAACTAAAGCATAAAGCATGGGGGGGGGAGAGAGAGGAAAACGGAATGGATGAGCACAGAGATTAAGATGAGGATTCACAGGTGACAAGGTGGTGGGAGAATCTTGGGGTATACGATGTTGTAAAATGTGTGTACAGTTAATTATAAAATAAAAACTATAAAAGAAAGACTAATATAATTATTTTTACAGAAAATATTGATACTGACTTTAATTAATTCATACATATTTATTTTTATATTTAGTGTGCATGACAGGGAAGGAGAGGGGGATGCTACTAGATTTAACTTTTGTTCACATTATTTGTAGATAGTTGTTAGATGTTTGCACACAAACAATCTCTTATGTGAAATAGAGTATCGACAATAAGTAGATCACTATGTGATTTCACCACCATACCTTAAAAGTCAGATTGTACCTTGTAAATGGGACTTTTAAAGTATCATACATGACCTTATATTTACATCCAATTTGCAACCAAATTAGCATAAGGCTGATTGCAACTTTAGAGTTCATCACACAACTTCCCCCCACCTCTAACCTCCAAACTGATAATTTTTCAGTCTATAAATTGATCAGAAACTAAATTACAATCATCTCTTATTATAGACTAGATAAAGAAGAGATAACAGCATAAAAATTTCCTACTTAGTGTGTTAGCCCATTACATACCAAGTGAGGTCCAAAAGTACAGACTGCTAGAAAGTCACCTTCATCCCTTCCTTAGTTTAACTCCTGACACATTGTGCTGTACACAGCCTGTGAGGCAGGGGAGGGGGGACCTTTATCGATCATATTAATTCTGTGATTTCTAAAATGAAGCAGCCCTGCTGTTTAATGGTGCATAGTGGTTCAGCCATGTTTACATGGCAACAGTGTTTATAGTATATGAGCAGCAAGTTTTAGGAAATAGAATTGGTGGGACAGACAGGCACAGGAAAAGGTGGAGAATGTGAAGAAAGCACTAGGATGCAGAATCAGTAATCCTGGGATTTCCTCTTATTTCTGCACTGATTTCTGTGATGTTGGATATATCTTTTTTTGTTTTTTTCTTCTCACACTTCTGGTGAGCCCCCCAGCTATCTTCCTGGCTTCCTCTGGCCTTTCTTGGCCTTCTCTTTTGCATTTTCTTCATGTTCTCTTCCCACCTTGTGATGCTGTCCTTTTATCCCCTCCCTCCTAGGTCCAGGTATACTCACTTACACATGTGCATACCAATTGGACCAGGTATGCACAATCATGGGGAGGGTACAATACCATAGGTGCTGGTCATAGAAGACAATGGCAAAAGAATAAAAATCCTGATAATTCATTTATTCTACAGGTGTGAAGCTATACTCCCAGCTTATATACAATGTTATAAAGTATCATTACCTTAATACAATAATAGAAAATACAATATACAAAAAACAATAATAAAAACATCTCTGATAAACTAAATCCTACTAAGATTGGTTCTCAAACTTTTGTATGCATCAAAATCACCTGTGGACTTCTTAAAACGCTTTGACTCTCTCCACCCATACTTTCACATTTGTAACGTGTTCTCTGGAGATGCTAATTGTCTGAGCATTACACTTTATAACTACTGTTTGACATTCCTCTCCAAAAGGTATTGATCCTTTAATATACCCTGAGGATACTATAATGGTGAATCTTAAGATACTTCAGCTGACAGGAAATGTCCTGGGGCAGAAGACACCCTTGCAGGATGCTAATTATTCCACTTAATTTTAAGAGAATTCTTCATCAGCTTCCCTGGACTATTTTCCAAATCAGTAGACTGATCCAAGGCTACTCCATGGGATTTTTTTGTAACAAAATAGAGGCAGCTTTCAGAGAGATTTTTCATTCCACCTCTATTGTACTACAACTGAACTTTCCATTCTTTCACATTCCCTTCCAAATTAAAATATGCCACCAAAATGGAACATATTTATAGAAGGGTGTAAACTAAGTGTAGCAAAAGGATACTACTCTCTCTGGTCTCAACAAAAGGGGACAAGTTAAAGAACCAAGGGACAGCTGGACTGACCTTGCAAAGTAGCTACTTTTCCAACAACAATTGAAAGATGTTTCTAAGCAATCAACAGCTTTAAAAAAAAAAAAGACAGATTTTGAGGTTTATAGCATTGCTAAAACTCAGTTTGTAGAAACTAAGTTTCTACATAAGGTAAAATTTAATAACCCTCTTTGTTTTCACCAACACATAGGCAACATCAAATAGATACATTAACCAGATACCTCCCTAAATTTTCTCTGTAAAAGTCCTTGAAAATATAAGATGATTTCTCCACAAAATCTATAAAATTTTCATTGGGAGGCTGTATGGAAAATGGTGTGGCTCAGGCTTGTTTCCACCCCCTTCCCATTGGCCTCTACTACAGCACCTTTGGTCTTGTTTTCCTTCAGGGTTTATTGCCCAAGGGAACGCCTGGGACTGAGAGGCTGTCTGAGTCGAACTCTCCTGTTCTCTATGTCACTTGGTGTGTCTTCTCTGTTTTGCATCATCCTTCCAACTACACCAACTGTTCAGTAACCATCCCATCATCTTTATTGGCAATTGTAGGGCAATCAACCTGTTCTTGATGCCCATTGTCACTGTTGTGGAAGCATCTGGCTCAACAATCTTAATAGGTTCTTTATTGGTTTTAGCAGTTACATAGACACCAAGCAGGGCAGAGCAGTGCCAGGGTCAGGGGTGGGGTGGGCAGGAGGCCGGCAAGCCCCCAGTCCTCAAGAATCTTCACATCCTTTCTCTGTGCTCTCTCTTTTTCTGGCATTCTCTCATTTTCTCTCTCTCGTGCTTGTGCTTGTCTGTTGTGCTCTTTGTGCCCCTTTATCCCCTCTCTCCTAGACCAAGGTATGCACACTTACACATGCACACACCCACCAAGTGACACAATCATTGGGAAGATGCAATATTTCAGGTGCTGGTTATACAAGCCAATGGAGGAAAAAAATCTGACTAATTGCATTTACCCTACAGGGGCACAGGCACAGGGTACACACACCTTTGATTGTGAACTCTCAGGCCAAAGAGTTGAAGACTGAGCTTATGCATATGTGAATATGGACAACCAGGTCCAGAAGGGAGGGATACTGAAGTCTCACTCTGAGGCTAGTGGGCTCCATTGCTGTCTCCCTGCTGACAGGTCTGTCCTCTGGTTTCAGCATCAAAGGCCCATAAAATAATATTGAGGGCTCCAAAATGCTCTTTTCACCTGCAAAAACTGACAATGAACGTACCTAGGATGGTTGCACAATAGAGTTATGTAGATGTTTGTACTCAGAATTTGGACAACTTTCCATCTTGAGTGCTCAGTCTTGATTTTTTTTTAAGTACCTCTCTTCATCCACATGTTTATTGTCTATTAACTTTCTTTTTTTAAAATTTATATATAAATTTCACAACATTGTAATCTCAGGGGTTTAAACACCCCCAACCTCCCTCCATTCTCCTCCCCTTTTCCCTCCTGCTCAAAGTTGTGCACTTCAGTTTGGTGCTTAGCTTGTTTTGACTTTTCCTCAAGTCTTTTGTTTATTTTTTCACTATATCCCATATATTAATGAAACCATTTGGTTTCTGTCCTTTTCTTTATGACTTGTTTCTGCTAATATGATTTCTTCTAAGTATATCCATGTTGTTATAAAATCATCGAATTTGTCATTTTTAATTGATGAGTAATATTCCATTATGTATACCATATTTTTTTATTCAGTCTTGATTCTTTAATAAACTCATTTATTTTTGTTTGGTTCAATTTATTTAAGTAAACAAGGATTAAATTTTAAATGTTCTAAAAGGGTCAAATGTCTAAATGTATGTTAAGCTTATAAAACATATTAAGATGGTTGGAATCTGATTGCTTCCCCCTACAAAAATGTCAGAGCAATAAAGGTATTTTCCAGTGTGACTGTATAACTTATGATATATAGACCTAGGCTGGCAAATTTGTGCCCCAGTCCTGGCAGCAAATGAGGTCATCATTTCTGGGAGGAATGAGAGAATGAGCCCATAGGGAAGTTGGCAAATTTTATCAACAACATATTCTTCCCAACTCTCTGTTTAGTCACTCAGCTGGTATTCCCTTTGCATTAATCACCCGGTTTTCCAACTTCCCAACATTCTTTCTGATAGCAGGCAGTATACAGGTTAACCTATAGAATAGTCAAAATCAACTTAGATTTTATTTCTTTAATATCTGGCTTGGGTTTTGTAATTGACTTGTTAAATTTAGATACCAAGATTCACAAAGAATGTGGGATATTTAAAGGACTGTTTATATAAAGAAATTTGCATGAAAGAAGCAATTCAAGCAAATGTATCAGATAGTTGAAAACCACACATTGTGGCTGATGGTAAAGAGTTTTGATTTAATTGTTTTTTTCCCATTATGTATATATCATGTATCTGGGAGGGAATTTGACATACTTCTCACATCATATACTTACTGTCTTTAGAGGAAGGTAAGATAATTTGCTTTCTAAATGGTACTTGGGTAATAGATGCCAATATACTATAGGACAGAGAAACTGGCAGGCTCCTAGAAGCTTTACACCAAAACTGGTTTTGTTTAATATTGGAAAGGTCACTCAGTCTTTGCCTACTGATATTCATTTGTAAAATAAGATTAATAATATCATGGCACTTTGTGAAAGCACACTGAAAACTAGTCGATGATAGAGAAATTCAAAATTTCAGATAATTGAATGATGATTATGATGGCGAAAATCATGATAATAAATAATAAATCCTTGCCACAGGAGTTTCAATAACTAGCATGCCAACTTATTTGGAAGAGACAGAAAAATAGTCTGAATGTTAGTAAACTTTTACACTCCAGAAAAGTTATAGTGAATGATTAAAAAGTAATTTTGATGCAAATTAATTTTAATATGACTCCAATCTTAGAACCAAGAAAGTCCATTGATTTGATGTGGATAGAGTGTGTTCACAAGGCATGTCCTTCTCTGTATCTCAATATCCTCATATGTTCCATGAGATGGTTCAAGGCCCAGTCATTCATAGATAGCACAGCTTTCTAGAGGAAAGAAGCCTCAGGTAAAGCTGGCTGCCACCACAACCTCTTCTGTTCAAAAGGGGTAACTTGAGGTCCAGAGAGTAAACAGACCTTCTGTAAAGTTTTTGTATACTGGAAGCTGATTGGAGAAACATGAGTGGCCCATTGCTGCCGTTTCCCCATGAGTTGCTTTTACTGGATGAGTACAAGTTTTAAAGACACTCCAAGACTGAAATACTAGTCCACACCAACTCATAGATCCAGGCAGTGCAAATGAAATGATTGCTCAATCAAAAACAAATATTTCAGAGATCTGAAATGATCCAGGATCACTTCTCTTTGGATGGCTCCATTTGGAAGAGAGGCAGTTAACTTACAGGACAGATTTGCTGGTATTTTCTCAGCTATTTGCTGAAGTCCTCACCCTTCACCTCTGGTACTGAATTTGTTTATTTTATCCACAGCTAGTCTTTTTAAAATTTTTTTTGATATGACATTGGTTTGCACTGTTTGTGTTTTAGTGGTATAGCATCTCCCCATTCAGGTGTTGTTACTACACTGTATCCACCACCAAAGCACCTACAGTGCATCCATGTAGTTCACTGTGCTCCCTCTGCCCTGACCTCACCCCCACACCGGCAGTTTAATGAGCAGAACATGTCCATGTGGAGAAACTTTAGACAATGAATTCTGTGTTCAACCCAAAGTGCTCTAACAGTCTGCCATCCTTAGAAGAGCAGTGAATCTTTGCTGATCAAACTCGGCTCCCACAGTACTGCAGCACAACTTGTTCCAGGAAAAAGGAAAGGACTGCAAAGAAAAGAAGTCCCTCTCTGCATAAAATGTATTAGGAAGAGTCTAACATTGTGTAGGGGCTCACTGTAGGGACTGGAGTTGGACGGGTGAGTAATAGTGTCTGTTTCTGAAATATTTATTTCTACGTAAGGGGCATGCTTTAGACATGGATAGTCTTTAAAATAGATGCACTATCATCTCCCACTAAAAAATAAATTTTTTGCAAGTCTTGTAATCATACTCCAAATTCTGTTGGGAGTGCATATCAAGCATTGCCCTCTTTCTAAGGGCTTACGATGGGAAATTGTGATTAAGAATCAAATAATTAAGAATCAAGGTTGCGATTGGAACCCAGTCATTTATTAGCTCTTTATCCTAGTCAAAATGCTTCATTGCTCTAAAGTTCAGGGTCAAAAATGTTACCTTCTTCAAACAATTGTGTGATAGTTAAAGAGAGAACATTTGTTGCTTATGTTTAAGTGTTTAGCACATAAGAAATGCTTTGTTTTTTAAATGATAGCTATTATTGCTTAAAAGCTCAATTCTCCAAAAGCCAATGAGTAAATTTGGCAAACGGCTTTTTTAGATACTGTTTGTCTTGGCAAAGTATAAACATCATTCACTTTGTATTCAAACAGGTTTAGGATTAAATCTAAGTTCTATCATCTTAGTTCTAAAACTCTAAGTTGTTTCTCTGTCTGAGCCTACTGGAAAATGGGGTTAACCTCTCACTTTATGGGACTATTGTAAGAATTATGAGATGTTTGTGACATGCCTGGTATACAGCAAACATTC
Organism: Uropsilus gracilis; assembly: GCA_004024945.1. NCBI lineage: Eukaryota > Metazoa > Chordata > Mammalia > Eulipotyphla > Talpidae > Uropsilus > Uropsilus gracilis. Next base: position 110,240 of record PVHY01001880.1, on the reverse strand, counting down.
AAAAGTTAATTCCTTCTCAGAAAAGCAATAGGCTCTGACCTAAGATGAAAATAGAGTGATGGATGTTAAAGGCAAGTTGGAACAATAGAGACAAACTAATGCCTTCTGGGCTTGGTCTGTGGAGTGTGTATCCTGTTAATTGATGGGGGAAAAGTAGAAGTGGCCCATTACTATAAAAATGTTAGTAAACCATGATTTAAAAAAAGAGGTGACATGGCTACAATCACGTGATTTGGAGTCAGTTAATGTACAGGACAGGTGATATATTGCTCACTGTACCTTTCTGAGGGCTTCCTTACCTTTACATGACTATCCCACCCTGGCAGCAAATAATGGGCTTTTCAATTGGATATGAGACAACTTCACAAAAGAACATTGCCCAGTAAGCAACCTGGTGGAAAAATGACTGACTGAACCCATTTAATATTAGAGGCAGTAGCAACAGTTTCTGAGGGGAGTTTTTAGCTGAGATATTGATAATCCAAATCTATTGTCAGAGTGCTAGGTCTACTATTGTACACTGAATGTGTAAATACTCTTGTTATCTATACAGTCTGATCTGTGGTTCTCAAAAGGGTGCTCTGACTGGTGTTTCTTTACATATCTTTATAATAAATCCTCTTTAACAAGGGCGATCTGAACTTATCTGCACCCTTTACAAACAGAACGAGCTTAAATTAAATATTCTGGTGTGGATTTCAATTTACTAATTTCATTCGCACAATGTAGACTGTTATGAATAAACAAGTTAACTTTCACAGAACATTTAGAATAGTCCTTGATATATAGCAAGTGTTCAAGAAATGGTTAACCTTTACTGTTTCTTTGGACAGGTAACAAATTAGGAAATCTATAAAATCAAATTGTATTCATCTAATGACGTTGTTGGAAAGATAAATGAAGTAACAGGTAAGAGTGTATTACTATATACCTTCTACTTAGCATATGTTGGTTATTGCCTACCTTTTTTTAAAAACAAAATTCTTAAATATTTTGAATCATCAAACACTCATTTGGGTAGTATAGACAAAATAAGTTTGGGCACTGTACATAATAGGTACTGGAAAAGTTGTTTAATGTAAAAAGTTCCTATGTTGATGAGTTTTGCTTTATTTTTTCTGACAGTTCATTGTTGTACAGCAATTGGTTTTTCCCCTCAGGAGAAGACCCAGTAATTCTCCTACCATCATAGTGCCCATGAGAACAAAGTCTCTTTCTTCCCATTTTGTTCTCTTTCTTCCCATTTTGTTCTCTTTCTTCCCATTTTGACAACCCCCACCCCTGTCCTCTACTGTATGCCTCGGATCTTTGGGCACTTAGGTAGTTTCCATAATTTGGCTGTTATAATAGTACAGCAACAAACATAGGAATATATATATATATATATATATATATATATATATATATATCCCTTTGAATTAGAGCTGGGTTTTTTGTTGTTGTTGTTTGTTTGTTTGTTTGTTTTGCATTCTTGAAGACTTGCTAGGTCATATGGTAGGTCTGCTTTTAATATTTTGAAGACCTGACATACTGTTTTCATATAGGCTAGAAGTCTGCATTTACAGCAACAGTGCAATGTGCTGTTGTACAATGTACAGTGCACAAAGGTACCTTTTTCTCTACATCTTCATTGTGTGTTTTTGCTTCGTTTTGAAAATGGGCTATTATCACAGGTGTAAGGATACTACTGCTCATTGTGGCTTTAATTTGTTTTCCCTGATAAGTGATAAAAACATTTTTTTATGTGCTTGTTAGCCATTTGTATGGAGAAGTATCTATTTAGCTCTTTTGGCCATTTTTCAATTAGGTTCTTTGCTTCTTTTTGCTGAGTTCTGTGTGTTTTTGTACATCTTGGATTTGACCTTCTGTTGGCTATATGATGTGCAAATATTTTCTGCCATTTAGTAGGATATCTTTATTTTTTAATAAATGTATTTTTTGAAGTAACATTAGGATCCTCACATGAAGTATCACATGGTGATTTAACTGTACAGAATTTTTTTAGTTTAATGTAGCCCCATTTGTTTATTTTTGCTTTTGTTTCCCTTGATGTTGGAGTTGATCCTCAAAGATATCACTGGAACCAATGTTGCATTTTACCTGTTTTTGTTTATGTATTTCAAGGTTTGTGGTCTGATGTCCAAGTCCTTAATACATTTTGAAACAGGGTGACCACAAAGGGGCTTTCTAACTTTAACATATAAAGGCCTGCTTCTCTCTAGGAAGCAGGCTACTAGCAGTTTACATTAGCAATAGCCTTTAACTTGAAGTAGACACACCTATGCCTGCTTCTCTCCCTAGGAAGCAGGCTGCAAACAGTTAATTAGCATTTTCACTGTACCTGCCTACTGTTGATATGCAAACATCAGCTACCAGCTTCTCTCTGCTTTCTTTCCCTCTTTCAGACCTAAAAAGAAAAACTTAAAAACACAGTTTACACTCGTGGTTTTTTTCCACCATCCCCAGCCTTCTCAACCAAAATAGCAAGCCAAAGCAAGACTATCAGTGCAGACTAATTTATTTCTAACAAAGTGATTTTCTAATTATCCTAATAACTACAAAAGAAACATGTAAGAAAAATTCCGATTACTTTAACAGTCTCTCAGTCCTGATCATCTCACCAAAATCAGCCAGAGTTCAATCCACATGTTTGAAGACATCTTTATTTAACCTCGCTCCTTTGGCATGCTCCAGCTCCTCCATGCTGTCCTCTTCTTGTCCAGGTAGAAACTTCATGGTACCTGACCCAGCAAAGTTCACTTTCTTTTCAGACCTGACTTTCGCACAGCCTCTTCCAGACACAAGTTAAACTCAGCATAACAAACCCCAACATGGAGTTCAAATCTGCAAACTTCTTAACTGCTGTTAGCTCACATGCTGCTAGTCCAGGTCAGCCAAGGGTTGCAGGTCCCCAGTGGCCATATGGTTCACATCTCCATCTTACAAAATGGCCAAAACCAAAAATCACTCCTCCATGAATCTCTCTATCTGATCTCCATATTGCATCAATATTTCTCTTTGTTTTCACACCCTTTATATACCCTGATTTCCCACCTTCCAGGAACCACACCTGGACCATTTTACTTCTTCCTCCCCCCTGCATCTCCCTGAAGGGAAATTCTAACTAAAGTATTTCTCACATTTTAGCATCTATCCTTGAAATCTGCAATCCTTAATAGGAGACAATGGGGAGGAGGTAGCACACCCTATCAATTTCAGTTAATTTTTGTGGTATGAGAGTGGTCTAGTTTCTTTTTTTGCATGTGGCTGTACAGTTTTCAACTCATATTGAATACACTTTCTTTCTCCATTCTATAAAATTGGCTCCTTTGCCATAGACTAACTCTCCATATAAATGTGGGTTTATTTCTGGTCTTTCAAATCTGAACTTTGTCCAAGGCCTGGAATGCTGGTAGGCAGGCAGAGCCTCATTCCACCACAACTTTGGGGACCAGGGACTTTGGGGAAACAGGCAGCTGAGCCAATTTCAGTCCCTCTGGTGTCCGGGGACAGAGATGATACCTCTGCTGGGGAGCCCCAGGCTGAGGGAGAGAGGAGAGAGTAACTGACAGCTTTGCAGGCCTTTCCCAGTGAGACCAGAAGTGGTCAGTGAAAATCCCACCCTCTGAAAGTCCTGGGACAGCAGGGGGCTCTGAATCATCCCAGGAGCTGCGGCTTTTAGCCACAGTCCTGGATCCTGGTAGGCAGGTGGAGCCTCACTCCACTGCAACTCTGGGGACCAGGGACTTGGGGGAAGCAGGCTGGGGGAGCCCATCTCAGTCCCTCTGGTGTCCAGGAACAGATGCTATCCATTGCTGGCATGCAGATAGGCGAGAAGTGTCCCCCTCTGGTGCACTCCCACCTCTAACAGACTTTCATCAGAATGAGAAGAAAAGCAATCCTGCTGCAGACATATAAGTGGAGAATAAAGGGCTTGAACACATTAGTCACCAGTGTGAGATCCAAACAGAGCATGATGAAAACCATAAGAGACAAAACAGTAAATCCAACTAAAAAGAAGACCTACTATAGAGTTATACTTACAATGTCTCAGAGGGCAGGGAACCAAACCCCTGATGCAGTGACATGTCAACACCAGCAAAGCAATCCCCTACCACAAAGGGCAAGAAAAATCACAGTGGAGCTGTGGCCCCACTCAGAACTACAAACCAGGAGGAGAGGAGATGGATCAGCCACCCACCAGAATTTGTCCCCGCTAAGGGACCTCTCCACCATAAATGTTGGAGATAGCCAACATGAACGAGGAGGCATGAAACCCTGTACCTACACAAGTCTGTAGAAAAGGAGACAATCACTTCCATCAAAGGAAGTGGTACACCAAGGAGCCAGGACAGCAGTTCCACAAACCCAACCATGTTTGGACTAGTTACCTGCTATAAAGCCACCCGTGGAAATCTAAGCAACAACCAAAAAAAAAAAAAAAAGGAAGGATGGGTCACAACTATACAAATAAGACCGAGATTGTATGCAGAAAATAAAATAAAATTTATTTTAAAAAAAAAGTCTTCCAGAAAACAGAAATCAAGGGCCATTTGGCTTGAATAGTGAGTTCTACTATATCCTGAAACTTCCCTATACTTCTCAAATTTTCCCAAAAAAATTGAGGAGGGAATGTTCCCAAACACATTTCATGAAGCCAACAATACTATAATATCAAAAGCTAACAAGGATACCACAAATAAAAAGAGACCTACAGACCAATATCCTTAAAGCAAAAATCTTCTACAAAATCTTAGCAATTGAATTGAACAACATATTTAACAATGTATTTAAAGGAGCAAAGATCATGACCACAGGGATTTCAGGGACCAAAGGATGTTTCAACATATGCAGACTGATTAATGTAATTCAAGATACGAGCAAAAGGAATGTGAAAAGGCATATGCACCATATAGATAAGGTGCAGAGAAAAGATGTGGCAATATTTAGCATCCATTTATGATAAAAACTGAGGCCAGATGAGATCAATCACATTCAGATGGTATAGCTGTAGACATAAAAAAAAGACTAGGTCTATACTTAACTACATACACAATAATTAAATCCAAATGAATTAGAAATCTGGATATTCTGGACATATAAATTGAAATCACAAAAAAAAACCTTAAAAGAAAATAAGGTGATATACTACAGGATATCTACCAGAAAGGTGCATTTGGGAATATACTCCATTGACAAGAGAAATAAAATCAAAAATAAAAAAGTAAACTGCATCAAAATTTTTTAAAAAAAAGGTACCTCATAAGACTCTTACAAAAATAAAAAGGTAACTAAAAGAATGAGAGAAAACATTTTCACACCACACAAATGACAAGAGGAAAAACTCCAAACTATACAAAATACTTATACAGTCTAGAAATAGCAGACAACTAAGTCAAAACTTGGGCAAACAGATACTTTTCTAAAGAAATTCAGAGGGTCTGCAGACATATGAAAAATTCTTCTACATCACTTATTGTAAGGGAAATACAAATCAAAACCATAATGTGATTATCACCTTACTGCTGTGAAAATGGTCCATATCCAAAAAAATGTAAAAAATTCATGTTGAGGAGCTTGTGAAGAAAAAGGAATTCACATCCACTGATGGGAATGCAAGTTGGTGCAGTCTCTGTGGAAACTGTGTTTCTTAATGAAAATGGAAGTCTCTGTGATCCAGCAATACCTCTGCTAGTTATTCACCCATAAATATCAGAACTGTAACATAAGACTTGTGTATGCCTATGTTCTTAACAGCACTGTCCACCATCACCATGTCATGGAACCAAAGTTAGTGCTCATCAACACATGAATAAAAATTATGGAATATTTAGTCAGTGAACTACTATACAACTTTTTAGAAATGAGTGTTTTTTGTGGCAAAATAGATGGACCCTGAGGTGACTGTTAAGTAAATTAAGCCAGAAATTGAAAGACAGATATTGGATGGTTTTACTCATCTATGGAATATAAATAAACAAAATCACTGGCAAAAATATAGCCAAAACAAATCTTGGACTTAGAAAATTTACTGTTGTCAGGGGGAACAAGGGGGAAGGAATGAAAGATGGGGAAGTGAAGCAGATAGGGTATTGGCACAGGTAGTTGGGTAGAGGGGAACTGGAACATGTGCCCATATGGAGGAGCAAAGATATAACACCAACATTGTTGTAAAAATAAATGTTTTCATATAAATGGAAAAACTCTTAGTAAAATCAGGATAATAGGAACGTATCTCAACCTACAGATGGCATCGTACTTAAGAGAAACTGAAAGTTTTTCCTCTAAGATCAGGTACATGACAAGGTTCTCCACTCTCACCAGTACAGTTCAACATAGTACTGGAAATTCTAGCTATAGTAATTAGACAAGAGAAATATATAAAAGGAATCCAAATTGAATAAAGTAAAACCATCACCATCTGCAGATGGGATAATATACACAGAAAACCTTAAAAACTCCTCTGAAAACTACTAGAAAAAATAACATGGCTGGCTATTGCAAAAGGAAATAGAACACACAGGGGAAATAGATAGTTCATGCTCTTGTACTGGTAGAGTTAACATTTCTTGCCTCCCCCTCCCCAAATTAACATTGTTAAAAAGTCTATATAGATTCAGCACAATCCCTATCAAAATTTCAATGGAATTCTTCAATGTAATTGTCACTATTAAGTTTACAATGGGTGTCACAAAAATGGGAATAATGAATTTGGCTTTGGAGTCAATTTTCTAATTTTTTAGAAAAATTATTTTCAATTTTCAGGCAAACCACAGATTTGAGGCATAGAACAGGGGAAGGAAGAGCACAAGGGACTATGGTGACATTTCACAAGTGATGTGGTCGTAGAATTATAGAGACTGCACAGGAAATCATTGTACAAAAATGGACATCAATGTAAGCAAACAATCAGTACACTATGGAAATTTTTGAAAAATGTTTTGCGGTAATGTTGCTTTGTGACATTCTGTTTTAGGGATATAGGTTCAAAAATAGGCTCACATCACTAATAGTGTATGATATCACACCACCCCATCACCAAAGTCCCAACAATTCTCCACCATCGTCCACTGTGGCCCTCTCCCCTTTGCTCACATCTTCTAACACTCTCCTTCTGGTAAGCTCAGTTCTGCAGTCATTTAAAAGTTGTTCTTCTCTGTTCCTTTGTTCCTTTTTTTTTTTTAAATATTCCACATGAGTGCTATCTTCTGGCATGTCTTTTCTCCTTCTGACTTATTTCACTGAGCATAATCCCCTCCAGTTCCAATCATGCCACAAATGGCAATATTTCATCTTTATATTTTAATCATATTTTTTTATATTTATATTTTATATTACTTTATATTTTACTACTCAGTATTCCATTGTATATATATATATATTTTGATTGAATATATATTTTATTAGATAATTATTTCACATCTTTATAATCCCCAGGCCTCTCCCCTCCCTGATCATTCTCTCCCTCACCTGTCCCTACCTCCCAGGTTGTGAGCTTCATTTTGTTTTTTAGCTTGCTGACTTTTCCTCCTGGCCTTTTGTTTGTTTTTCCTATGCCCCATATATTAGTGAAACCATTTGGATTCTGTCTTTTTCTTTCTGATTCATTTCTGCTAATATGATTTCTTCTAGGTACATCCATGTTATCATAAAAGCATCAAATTTGTCATTTTAAATTGATCAGTAATATTCCATTGTGTATATATACCACTCTTTTTCATCCATTCGCCCATTTTGTATATATACATAAACATTTTCTTTATTCACTCATCTGTGATTAGACACTTCCGCAATTGTAAATGGTGCTGTAATGAACATAGGAACACATATATCCCTTTGAATTAGTGGCTTCTTAAAAATATTTTTGGATGGATACTGAAAAGGACTGCTAGATCACGAGCTAAGATGTATTTGTTTCTTTTTTATTTTTTAACATCAAATAATTTATTTAAATATAAATTTCACATCTTTGTAGTTCCCAGAATTCACCCCCCACCCTCCCTGATCATCCCCCCTCTGTACCATCCCCCCCCACCTGGAGTTGTGTACTTCAATTTGGTTGTTAGCTTTTTTTTGTTTTGTTTTGTTTTTGACTTTTCTTCATAGCTTTTTGTTTATCTTTCCCAAGTCCCAAATAATAGTGAAACCATTTGGTGTCTGTCTTTATCTTTTTGACTTGTTTCTGCTAATATGATTTATACTAGGTGTGTCCATGTTATCATAAATTCATCTAATTTGTCATTTTTAATTGATGAGTAATATTCCATTGTGTATATATACCACATCTTTTTCATCCAGTCATCTGTTTTGGGACATTTGGGTTGTTTCCATGTCCTTGCAACTATAAATAGTGCTGCAATAAACATGCGGGTGTAGGTGTCCCTTTGTACCTATACTGAGGTCTCCTTTGGGTAGATTCCCAGAAGAGCGATTGCTGGGTCAAAGGGTAGTTAAGATGTATTTTTAATGTTTTGAGAAATCTCCAAATTGTTTCCTACAGAGGCTGAACTAATCTAAATTTCTACTCACAGTATTCCTTTTTTCTCTACAACTTAACCAATACTTACTAAAATACAGTTTTATCACTTTCCCACATTTGAGACTGTCATAGAAGATTGCAGGTATACATTAGTTTTAAATAAACTATAGTACTCATGGAGAGATGTCACATAGCACAGGTGGTTATCAAATATTTTTCTCCCAAGGATCCTGGCTTTTAGAGCATAGTTTTCTTAATAATCCTATGTATTTTCTGTATCCCTATGTTCTCTGTTCTACCCCCAACTTATATAGGAGTGAAGCCATTTGTATGTTTGGGCAGCATGCTTTATTCTAACTTATTTATTTCCACCTCATTCATTGCAATTATTAAATAGTTGTTAGAGATAAAAGAATGAACACACTTAACCATAATTTATGGAAGTTATAACTTTAGTTCAATTTTATCTTCTTTGTTTTAGGAATTATATCACTAAGTCAAAACTCCAATAATAATCTGAATTACTCTTCCAATAATAATCTGAATTTAAAAGCAGATGAACATGGATTAAAAGTCAAGTGGGTTTCTGCTTGAACAACAAAAAGAAACAATAAAAACTCGTACTGTCCAGTATTCACTGTATGATACTAAATGAGGTGGTTTTGGCTATGTAAACATTAGATAAACATGCTTTCCTTATCTTTATTTTATGTATAACATATGAATGCAGAAATTAGATTTACTTTGAATTAAAAATAAAATCTTTATACTTTATCCTGCACTAAAGAATTTTATTTTACAATACTAGACTTTTGATATGTTTAGAAGATGTTTCATATACAACAAACAAAAAATATTTTGTCACAAGACATTTATAAAAAAGATGGCTCTCACACTTTTTCAGATAATATACAAAATTGCAAAATCTGTCATGACAGAAACTCTCTGGAATTTCTTATAATATTGAAAAGTACTACAAGACAAAAAAAGCATTGCATACAACTAGTGCTTAAGCATTCTGGAACACATAGTATTCTTAGTGTAACTGGAATGCAACTTATATTTATATATACACAAATTATTTCAGGAGGAGATGACATAAACAGTAGCACCAGATTTCTTTAAATTATAGTTGATCACGCAGATGAGCAAGTCTCTGGGATAGTTCATCCTGGAGAAAACAAATTTTAAAATATTTTAAACAGCTCACATTTTAAAAAGATTTAAAACCCCAACTCAAAAATTCATACAAAAATCATTTTGGTTTGTTTACTTTTTAAACATATCATAATACATGGAGAACTTAATAGAGCAGAAAGTTTGAAGGCAAACAAGTTCATTCTCTGAATGAAATGTGCATGCAAATAGAAAATGTCCACTAAAGAGTTAGAGGCTAATCACATTTTGCTAACTTCTGATGTCTAGTAGAATAATACCACTCTTTACAAAAGAGAAAAGATGTACATATTTGCTTACATACAAATATATTTTAATTATATTTAAAAAACAATTCATATATCAAATTCATATAAACCAAGATAAAATCCAACTTCTACCTGTTCCATGGAAGCAACACTTGTGCCAACAGAACCTGTTTGACCCTGTGGTAGTTCCATATTGAGATCAAGGCTACAATTTAAAAATAATTAGTACAAATGAATTTTAAGAGGCAATAAAATAGGTTTACTGCAAGTCTGAACAGTCTACCTTACTTTTGCTTTAATTTAAATAAAACTAGTAAAAATTTTACAACTGTAAGTAAAAAGTATCTCCCAAGTGGCCACTTAAAGACAAACTAATTTACTAATTTTAAAATGTTTTCTGTTGAGTACTAATGCCAATCTATGTGGATAGTATTATGATGAAAAAAACTAAAAGAGAAAAACTGATGATTTAGTCACCTGAACAAAAGACCTGACTATGGCCATGCAATGTATTTGATTCACTGGAGACAACTATTTGTATCTTACAATGAAGAATAATTAATATGCCACCAAAAAAAAAAGATGAAACAGGTCAGATCAGTGTAGTTTCAGGATCCATATATAATATTTGAGGTAACTTCAAATAGCCCTTTAGTTTCTAGCCCTTGAAATACCCTTAGTAGGAATTATTACATGTATACAACCATACAGCTGAAATACAGAACTGTTAATTACACCTGCTCAAGTTCACCTTAGTGACTGACAGAATTTGAACCCAGGTTTCTCTGCTTCTGAGAACCATGATTTTAATGTCCATTACAACTTCTCTTCTAGGAGAGCCTTCCTGTTTGTCTCTAGAATTGTATATGCCAATTCCAGTTTGAAAACACTATAGGAAAATAGTAACAGTCACTGGGGAATTTTACATATAGACTTTTATTTAAAAGGCTAGCATAAATAACCCAGAAAGAAAAAAGAGAAATATTGTACAGTCTCACTCATATGAGGGATATATGGAGAACAAACAGACAAGAAAAATTTAAAACTGTCAGCAGAACTGAAGCATAGAGCTAGGGGTGGGGGGGAAACTGGGGGTGGAGTGGGCACAAAACATTAAGATGACAGTTCACACATGATAAGGAGGTGGGAGAACCCCAGGGTAGAAAATGATGCAAAATAAAATTAATTAATTAAAAAATAATTGGGAAAAAAAGGTAAAGATATGAACATTAAAATTTTATTGAGGGAATCACGAACTCAAAAGGAATCTGGACATTTATATCTTTAGGGATGGGCATCAGCATTTCAGTATCAGTGGTTGTATCTGTCTCAACTTTCTAAATACCACCGATTTCTGACATAACTATTCTTTCAATTTTGCACCATGTGCCTCCCCTACCTCTGCCCCAAAACATTTAGTGATGTCTAGACATTTTTGGCTAACATTAGTGTCAGGAAAGTTGCAAGTGATATCTTGGGGTTAGAGAACAGGAAGCTACCAACATATCCTACATGGCACAGGGAAGTCCCCAGGATTGAAAATGTCAGTAGTGATGAGACTGAAAATTGTTGCTCTAAATCTTATAAAAAAGTTGAACCTGACTGACACTCAGAGTCAGTCAGATTGTAATGTGGTAATATTCATTTCATGGGATGTCCCCTGTTGTTATTTTCAAACCCACCCTTTTTTTTCCCAGTATTTGGTAGGAACAAAAACAAGACCTTAGCCTCATATTACTGAGATGGAGTCTTCTTACACATAGTGCCTTGGTATCTTTTATAATACTTAATAAAGTGTAATTATATTATTATTATTGCTATTTCTCTGATGGTATGGGGCTTATGTGAGAACATTAACAAAGCAAATTAGTATACAATCTAACCTCCAGCCTGGTCCTCAAATACTGCAAACCTAATTTATTAACCTGGGTTTTAATTCACTAATGACTCATTAGTGATCTACAAGTTGATAAACTTAAATGTTCATTCAAATCAGGTATTAATCCAGACAGCAGAATAATATTCATCAACTCTATTTTCCAGGTATCTTGACATTTTCTCTCTCTAGTAGAAGAGTAAGTGAATCCAATTTCAATCTATTTACACTATCTTTGAAGATAAAACATAAAACCTGGTATCACCCAGTTTAATTTTTATCCTGGAAAAATACTTTTATTCTCTAATATAATGTTCTCTTGTAACAATGTACCACAGAATACAAATATAACATGTCTTTTTTGTAGCACTGTTATTGTCATAGTGAAATCATTCCCCTCAAATATGAAGGGCACTGAATAAACAGTCTGTTAACAGATATCTTATTTCTAGTAGCAGTACCATAAAGTGTCAACTATTTTCCATTTTGGGGAAAAAAAGACTAACTGCAATGTTGTTATCTTTTGAATCCCATGGACATTTTCTATATAATGCTCAGTTTTGCAGAACTGGGCTTATGACTTAATGACCTGATGTATAACAAACAACTTTTGTTGGAAGACTCTTTAAAAAAAATCTCAATTTCACATATGCTAAACACAGTAGGTACTAAGGAAAAAGCTAACCACTCAGACGTCCCCAATCACCTTCCTCCATTTCTTATCATGTGTTTAAAATAAATGCTATCTCCAGTGATTTTTAAGATGATTTAAGCAAAGTCACATTTTTATGAGCATGGCAAACAGGTAGATGACTGTTTCAAAGGTGCTTCCAACACTTAATTCTAGAGTTAAAAATCTGTGATCATAGAGTTAAAAATCTGTCATTATATATCATCATTTTAGGGCCTCTAATTATTAAACCAACATTATCCAAAATCATCTGAAAAAATTCTTACCCAGCTTCATCTGCCATTTCTTGAAGCAACATATCCACTTGGTTCTAGAATGAGAAAATAATAATTTATATTTTAATGGTATTTGCTTTTTGGATGGTGTTTGTTCCTAATTTTACTTTAAAAAAGAGTGAAATGTCCACAATTTTTAAAAGAAAGTTTTATGTTCATACCTGTATGTGTACACATGCATTTTTTTTTACTATTAGAGGGGCTGAATTAATTCAGAAAATGATTATTTCTGAACACTTTAAATTATAAAGTTTTAAACTACAAGGAAAGGGATAGGGCATCGAGTTTAATGGGGTGACCGAATGAAGTATATATACATGTGAAGGAGTGAAAACATAACCAAAAATTATAAAGATATGTAAAAAACAGACAAATTCAATTAAAAAATTACTAATGATATTCACAAATAATTTGATTCTGAGTAATTGCCTCTCTAATAGAATAAACCAATTTGTAAAATACTACCCTCATTTTATTTGTATTTAGAGTGAATTTAAGTTTTAGATAATTGTTCTGCTAGTTGTTTGATATTAAGGTTTATTCTATAAAAATATCTAGTGATATACCATATAAGTACTGAGATATTTATTAACATACAAGTATTCTCATACATAGATACATATTAGCATACAAATATTTTAGACATATAGGTGGGATTTCTAAGTATTACTGCCAGTTCTACCATTAACAGGGTTTATGAGTTTAAGCAAATCACAGATTTTGCTGTTGGACCTTTGTTTTTCCTGTTCTCTTTCATTCATTTTAAAAATATTTCCAAAAGACAGAAAAAGTTCAGAAAACAATATATCAAATATTTATGTGCATTTACATCATCTTCACTTCATATATAAAAAGGCATTATTTGTACTTTAGAATTTAGTTAAATACTATATTATATATACTATATTGTTTTTTTTTTTAGTGTTTACCTTTGTTTTCCATGTCTTTTTTAAAAAATTATTTATATATATATATATTTCAAATCATTGTGATCCCTGGGGGGTCCCCCAACACCTCCCTCCCTGGCCACTATAGCTGGTCCCCTCCCGCAGTTGTGTACTTTCATTTGGTTGTCCATATATTAGTGAGATCATTTGGGTTTTGTCTTTTTCCTTCTGACTTGTTTCTGCCAGTATGATTTCTTCTAGGTACATCCATGTTACCAAAAATTCATCTAATTTGTCATTTTTTATTGATGTGTAATATTCCATTGTGTATATATACCACATCTTTTTCATCCAGTCATCTTGGGGCACTTGGGTTGTTTCCAGGACCTTGCAATTATAAATAGTGCTGCAATAAACATCCGAGCACAGGTGTCCCTTTGTACCCACATTGAGGTCTCTTTTGGATAGATTCCCAGAAGAGCTATTGCTGGGTCAAATGGTAGCTCCATTTTCATTAGTTTGAGGGTCCTCCACACTGCTTTCCATAGTGACTGAAGCAGTTTACATTCCCACCAGCAGTGTAAAAGTGTTCTCTCCACATCCATGCCAGCACTTGTTGTTGTCTGTTTTTTGGATGTGGGCCATTCTTATTGGGGTAAGGTGGTATCTCATTGTGGTTTTGATTTGCATTTCCCTTACTGCTAATGACATTGAACATTTTTTCACATGCCTGATAGCCATTTGGACTTCCTCTTTGGAGAAGTGGACCTTCTCCCCTTTTTCAACTGGGATTTTGCTCTGTTTTTGTTAAGTTGTGTGAGTTCTTTGTGTATCTTTGTTATCAAACCCCAAACACTTGTATGGAGGGCAAAAATTTTTTCCCAATTGGTTGGGATTCTTTTTGTTTTTTCTTTTATCTCTTTTGCTGTACAAAAGCTTTTTAGTTTGATGTAGTCCCAGCTGTTTATGTTTTCCTTCATTTTTTGCCATATATGGATGTGGCCAAAAATGGGTTTCTGAATTGTAACTCATGAAGGGTATTGCTCAGGTTTTCCTCTATGTATTTAATGGTTTCGGGTCTTACGTCTAAGTCTTTTATCCATTTTGAGTTGGTTTTTGTGCATGATGTGAGGAAGGTTCATTTTTTTTGCATGTCTTGTTCCAGTTTTCCCAGCATCATTTATTGAAGAGGCTGTCCTTTTTCCAATGTAAGTTTTTCACTCCTTTGTCAAAGATTAGTTGACTATATATGTGTGGCTTTAGTTCAGGGGTTTCAGTTCTTCCATTGGTCTGACTGTTTTTATACCAGTACCAAGCTGTTTTAATTACTATGGCTTTGTAGTATAGTTTGAAGCCTGGAATAGTAATTCCTCCATTCTCTTTTTCTGGTCAGGAGATTTTTCGATAATCAAGGTCTTTTGTTATTCCATATGAATTTCTGTAATTTTTGTTCTATATCTTTGAAGAATGTTGTTGGAATCATATAGGGATTGCGGTGAATTTGTAGATGGCTTTTGGTAGGATAGCCATTTTGATGATGTTAATTCTTCCAATCCATGAGTAGGGAATGTCTTTACATTTCCTTATGTCTTCTTCTATCTCCTTTAGCAGAGTTCTGAAGTTTTCTTTATACAGATCTTTCTTTATACAGATCTTTCTTCGGTGTGATAGTAAATGGGATGTTTTTTTTAATTTCTTCTTCTTCTGTTTGACTTTTTGTGTATAGGAAAGCTTCTGTCTTCTGTGTGTTGATTTTGTAACCAGCTACTTTGATGAACTGGTTTATTGTTTCAAGAAGTTTTTCTGTGGATTTTTTTGGGTTCTCTACATAAAGAATCATATTGTCTGCATATAATGAGAGTTTCAGTTCTTCTTTCCCTATCTGTACTCCTTTTATGCCTTTCTCTTGTCTCATTGCCTTGCTAGAACTTCCATTACAATGTTGAAAAGTAGTGGAGAGAGTGGGCATCCTTGCCTGGTTCCAGATCTTAGTTGGAATGATTTTAGTTTTTTCCCATTTAAGATGATGTTTGCTGTAGGTTTGTTATAGATGGCTTTCATTATGTTGAGATGTTCCTTTTATCTCCAACTTTTCAAGAACTTTTATCATAAATGGGTGTTGAACTTTATCAAATGCTTTCTCTGCATCTATTGATATGACCATATGGTTTTTGGTTTTCTCTCTGTTGATGTGGTGGATTATATTAATTGATTTTTGAAAGTTGAACCATCCCTGTGCCCCTGGAATAAATCCTACTTGGTCATGGTGAATAATGCTTTTTATGCATCGTTGGATTCAGTTTGCCAAGATTTTATTTAAAATTTTTGCGTCTGTGTTCATTAGGGAAATTGGTCTATAGTTTTCTTTCTTTGTGCTGTCTTTATTTGCTTTTGGTATGAGAGTGATGTTTGCTTCATAGAATGTGTTTTGGCAGTTTTCCTTCTTTCTCAAATTTTGGAAAAGTTTTAGTAGTGCTGGTGTTATTTCCTCTTTGAATGTCTGGTAGAATTCATTTGTGAAACCATCTGGTCCTGGGCTTTTGTTTTTAGGTAGTGTTTTGATGACTGCTTCAATCTCACTGCTAGTGATTGGTTTGTTTAAGTTCTCTACTTCTTCTTTGTTTAGTTTTGGGTGGTTATATCTTTCCAGGAATCTGTCCATCTCATCCAAGTTGTATTTGTTTGCATATAGGTGTTCATAGTAATCTCTGATTATCCTTTGTATTTCTGATGTGTCTGTTGCAATTTTTCCTCTTTCATTTGTAATCCTGCTTATTTGAGTGTTCTTTTCTTTGTGAGGTTTGCAAGGGGTTTATCAATTTTATTTATTTTTTCAAAGAACCAACTTTTGGTTTTGCTGATTTTCTCAATAGTCCTTTTGCTATCTAGTTTTTTTATTTCTGCTTTTATTTTTATTAGTTCTTGTCTTCTGCTGGGTTTTGGGGTTTTTTGTTGTTCTTTTTCTAGTTCATCGAGTTGGGAGATTAGGTCATTTCCTTGGTTGTTTTCTTGCTTTTTGATATGAGCTTGTATTGCTATGAACCTTCCTCTTAAAAATGCTTTTGCTGAGTCCCATACATTTTGGAATGTTGTATCTTCTTTGTCATTTATTTCAAAGAAGGTTTTAATTTATTCCTTAATTTCTTCAGTTACCCCGTCTTCATTTAGTAACATGTTATTCAGTCTCCATGTGTAGGGCATTCTTCTTGCTTTCTTTTCATTGTTGATTTCTAGTTTGATGCCTTTATAATGGGAGAGAACAGTTGGTACTATTTTAATTTTTGTATATATGTTAATATTTGCCTTATGTCTAATATGTGGCCAATTTTTGAGAATGGTCCGTGTACATTTGAGAAGAATGTGTATTCCTTTTCTTGGGGATGCAGTGTCCTGTAGATACCTATTACGTCCATACGGTCTAGTGCTTCATTTAGGGCTTTGTGTTTTTGTTTAGTTTTTGTCTTGTTGATCTGTCCTTTGGTGAGAGTGGTGTGTTGAAATCACCTACCACTTATGTATTTTTGCCGATGTCAGTTTTCAGTGCTGTTAGTTGTTTGATGAATTTTGGTGCTCCCTCATTTGGTGAGTATATGTTAATAATTGATATGTCTTTGTTATGTATTGACCCTTTTACTAATATATAGTGTCCTTCTTTATCCCTTTTCACCTTTTTTAGCTTAAAGTCTACTTTATCTGCTATTAGTATGGCTACTCCTGCTTTCTTCTGGGGGCCATTTGCTTGCAGAACTTTTTTCCAGCCCTTTATTTTTAGTCTGTGCTTATCTTCTGTGTTGAGGTGTGTTTCCTGTAGGCAGTAGAATGTTGGGTTTTGTTTCTTGATCCATTCTGCTACTCTGTGTCTTTTGATTGTTGAATTTAGACAGCTGACATTTAGGGTGATGATTGACACTTGCTGTCCTGTTGTTGACTTTTGGAGGGTCCTTTGGAGATTAGGGTTTCCTTTTTTTTTTTTCCGTTACTGATATTTGAGATTCTGAAGTCAGCTTTTTAGTTGTCATTTTGAGGTTCTGATGAACTTCCTTGTTCTGGTCTGCTTAATCTTCTGTTGGTTTTAATCTGAGGGCTTCTTGCAAGATTTCTTGGAGTGGTGGTTTAGTGGTAGCATACTTCTGGAGGCTTTGCTTATCTGGGAAGGTTTTTATTCTTCCTTCCTAGAGGAAAGTAAGCTTTGCAGGATAGAGTAGTCTTGGCTGGCATTTTTTGTCTTGGAGTTTTTTTAAGATATGAATCCATGCTCTTCTTGCTTGGAGTGTCTCTTCAGAGAAGTCTGAGGTCAGCCTAATAGGTTCTCCTTTGTATGTTATCTGTTTCTTTTCTCTAGCCAATCTCATTATTTTTTCCTTATCCTGGACTCTTGGGAGTTTTACGATGATGTGTCTTGCTGCGGTTTTTCTTTCGATGATGTAGTTTGGTGTTCTTTTGGCTTCCTGGATGTCTAATTTCATTTCTCTCGTCAAGAATGGGAAGTTTTCCTCCATTATTTCTTTAAATAGCCTTTCACTACCCATATGTCCCTCTTTTTCAGGAACACCCATAATTCTTATGCTTCCTTTAAGGAATCGGATAAAACTCTGAGTTTTTCTTCTATTTTCTTACATTGTGTCTCTCTCTTCTCCCTCTCGATTTCGGTGTCCTCCAGTGTACTTATTTGTTCCTCAACTTTGTCCAGTCCACTTTCGTAACTTTTCCCTGCTTTTTTGAGCTCTTCTGTTGCTCCCTTTAGATCTTGGGTTTCTTTCTGAATCTTGTTCAGGTATTCACTTTTATTCTTCAATTATTTTATCTTTGTTGATGCTTTCTTTCTTAATTTTTTTGCATTTCTTCTTCTAACTTATTCAGTTTCTCTGCCATGCTTACTTCTTTTTCTTTATGTTTTTCTAATTCTTCCCTTAGCTCTTTGTATGCTTGCAACATGCATAGGTTCAGTTCCTTGTCTGGGAGATGGCGTATTTCTTCAATATTATATTTGTTGGTTTCTATAGTTTGTCTTTCCTTCAATGGTGTATTGGTTTCTGTGGGGCTTGTTGGGGTGTTTGCCTTTTTTTTCCTTCCTGTGATTTGCTTTCACACTTCTTCCATATATTGAGTGACTATGGCTCTATTATTGGCTGGCATGTTGATTGGAGTCTTCTGGTAGCTTGTAGTTGAGCCTCTTGGTCAACCCGTCAGTTCTGTGTTACCCTAAGAGGGGTTCTGGTTAGTAGATGCTATAGGGCTTCTTCTGTGGTTCTTTATGGAGGAGTGTAGGTGTCTTTTGTTATTTTTTTTTTGTTGTTGTTGTTTTTAGTCCTTCTGTTGGGTTATTTTGTCTTCTCCAGGGCCGCGAAGCAGTCCTGGTGCTTCAGGTGTCTTTTGGGGTCTCTAGGCTGCTGGGCAGTGCCTCCACCCCCACCAAGGGTCTGGATTGCAGTCCCTGCTTTCACGGCTGGTTCGGGTCCCTTCCCTTCTGGTGGCGCCTATAAATACTATATTGTATTGGAACTTGCTTTCTCATTCTACCTTGTAAGACAATTATATTGAGATCTAGATATCTAGTTCATTTACTTTCATACCTGCAAAATACTGTGGTATAGAAATATACTCCATTATATTTAAGGACATTTAGATTTTTCCTCTATTTTTTTCCAATTATAGAAAGCATTACAATGAATATTCTCATGTATGTATAAGTATCTTTATACACACAAGTAGTAGTTTGTGTATAAATGCAAAAGTAGAAATATGAGGTTATAGTTAATACACATTCTCTGTTATATGCAAAATCTGATTACTCAAAAAATTATGAGCTTCTACTTTAGCATCTATACAACAATATTGTTGTTTTTAAAATATTTACAACTATAAAATGTTTCCATTTATCTCTTTTGTTGCTGTATACGATTTTTATTGTAA
Organism: Uropsilus gracilis; assembly: GCA_004024945.1. NCBI lineage: Eukaryota > Metazoa > Chordata > Mammalia > Eulipotyphla > Talpidae > Uropsilus > Uropsilus gracilis. Next base: position 90,695 of record PVHY01001880.1, on the reverse strand, counting down.
GTCATCCATTTATCTCTTCAAAACTCTGTTGAAATGAACTTCTTCTAATTTTAAAACATGAATATTAGCATTTTATCTTGTTTACCTTTTGTGAAGAGCTACTTACATAATTTTTATAGAAAGCTGTTTTCTTTTCAAAGTATTTTATAAGCTGCATTTTTCCATATTAGTATCTAAAGTGCTAAGTTTTTGTACATTTAATAAATCATGAGACAGGTTTTGGGATCAGAAAGAAATGACAATGAAGTTTTCTTTTGATATTTAAATTACACAAACCTTTGTGGTCTGTGTTACATGCAAACTAATTTCAAATTTTTATTTCTCTGTAGATCTCTAAGTGTCAGCTTGGAAAATATCCTAGTTTTCTGAATAATACTTTATCTTGCTATTTAGTATTTGTTCACCTGTGAACAAATATATATAATACACCTAAATATATAATACACCTAAAGAGTAGTTAGAAAGGAGAATATTCCCAATGAGATGAATTAATTGAGGCTTAGAATAGTATCTAATACCTGTTGACCTCAATAAGTCTCTAGTGCAATGCCTTCATAAATAAGGACTATTGGCAGCCAGGTGGAACCAAATCCCAGATTCTCTAGACATGTGATCTTGTGTAATTCCTAGAATTTCAAGACAAGACAGGGAATATAGTCTTCCAACATGTCTTCAGGAATCCAGAGGTAGAATATAAATTCCTATCTATAGTTTGGATCTATATCATTTATTTAGTACTCTAAAGATGGTCTATGTTCACAAAGTCAGAAGAATCAAGCAATTAATTTCTTGAGAATGAGTGCTCATTGAAGCTGGATTAATTTTAAAAAGTTGCTCCAAGTACAGAAATATTCTTACTTGTGGTGTTGTTAGGATTGTTGTGCTACTCATTGTATCTTCCATTTGTTGTGTTTGAACATCCAGGGTCTCAAATTGGTGCTCAAATTTATCCATAAGAGCAGAAATCTATAAAAATAAATGTATTTATAAGAAGTTACACTGAAAAGATCCCACTTGAACACCATTTCTTTTTACCTTTTCAAGGTTCATACTCCTCAATGTAGCATCCATGGACTTAACTACACCTGCCATGGACTTTGTTACCTATTGGAATAAAAAAGGAAATTGAAGATACTGTAATATTAGCAACCTCAAAATTTATATAGTCCCTTAAATAAATTACTTACAGATCAACTTACAAATTTGTCTACTCTTTCCTTTACAATAAAAGTACAGTATTCTTGGTCTAGACACTAGTTACCATTTATTTTTCACTCTTTATTGGAAGACAACCAATTAGATCTTAATTTAAAAAGGCATTAACATTATTTTCCTCACTAAGCATTGTATGTCATTCTTGAACAGGAAGACCTACCAGGACCCTGTACATAGCATTACTTTAAGATTTCCAACAACTCTTAGTACTATCATTAAACTTAAGTCAAGACTTCCCATTATATACAGATAATAAGCTTTACCTTTCCCATTGTTACTGCAGTCTGAACTCTGGCTGCCACAGCATCAATCCTAGCACTCATTCTCAAAAAATTAATTGCTTGGTTCTTCTGGCGGATAGTACTTTCAGCATGTATTCTTGCAACTTCTGTATTGCCCTTCTGAATTGCCTGTTTTAAACACAGCAAAAGTAAGTAGTAGCAAAGACAGAGTAAAAAGTAAATCTAGGCTTAGCTGGAATAATAAAAGTCATATACAACAAAATTACAAACAACATCAAACTTAATGGTGAGAAATTAAAAGCATTTCTGCTAAGATCAGGAATAAAGACAAGGATCCCCACTGTCACCATTACTGTTAACCATAGTACTGAAAGTCATAGTCAGAGCAATTAGGCAAGATAAAGAAATAAAAGGAATCCAAATTGGAAAAGGTGAAAACAGTATTTGCAGATGACATGCTACAATACACAGAGAACGCAAAAAACTCTACCAAAACTACCAGAAATAATAAATTAATAAATGAATACAATAAAGTTGCAGGATATAAAATCAGGATATAAAACTCAACTGTAGTTTTATATTAATTAAAAAAAGAAAAAAGGGCAATTTACACTGATAATCCAATTCAAAATGCAGAAGGTAAAAGTATCTATATATTGAAAACTGTAAAACTTTTTTTAAGGAAATTGAAGACACAGAGAAATGGTTAGATAGCCTGTGCTCAAGCAATGGAGGAATAAACATCATTAAAATGGCCACACTACCTAAAGCAATTTACAGATTCAACACAATATAAATCAAAATCCCAATTACTTTATCCAAGGAAACAGAATTATAAAATTTGTATGGAACCACAAAAGGTCCTGAATAGTGATAGCAATCTTGGGAGGGAAGAAAAAATGTAATATCACACTCTTAATATTGCCAAAGGAATGAAAACCTACAATAGAAAAAAGCCTAATAAGTGGTTGTTGGGAAATATGGATTTTCTCATGCAAAAAGATAACACAAGATCCATAGTTAACTCCTTATACAAAAATTAGTATTAAATGCATTAAATGATTTGCATTAAATGTATTAAAGATTTGCATATTCATGAAACCATAAAATAATTAAAACATAGGGGGATATGCTACAGGACATGTGCTACAAAACAATTCCAATGGTAAGTGAAACAACAGCAAAAATAAACTGGGGGGACTACATCAAAATAAAAACTTTTGCTCCTCAAAAGAAACTATGCCCAAAGCAAAAAAGGTGACCTAAAGAATGAATGGGAGAAAGTATCTGTACATTATACACTGTGACAAAGGGCTTATATTCAAAATTTATAAAGCACTTATATAATCCAACAACAAAGGCAACCCAATAGAAAAAATGGGCAGAAGACCTAGATAGACATTCTTTTTCAAAAGAAGAAATTCAGAGGGCCCACAGACACATGGAAAATGGCTCTATGCTCCTTATTATATGGGAAATAAAAATCAAAACCACACTGTGATATCATCTCACTTCTGTGAGAATGACCTATATGCAAAAGAATGGAAACAACAAAGACTGGTGAGCTGTGCAGAAAAATGGAACTCTTATCTACTGTTGGTGAGAATGTAGGTTGGTGCAGACTTTATGGAAAACGGTATGGAGCTTTTCTTAAGCAAATAAAAATATGGTTATCCCATATAATCAGCAATACCTCTTCTAAATATTTATACCCAAAATGTGAAATCTCTAATATGTAAAAACTTAGATACTTCTATGTTCTTAATAGTATTGTCCACAGTTGCTAAGGCATGGAAACATGACTAAGTGCCCATACAGATGAAAAGATAAAGAAATCATGTTATTCAATGGAATACTATTCAGCTATTAAAAATAATGAAAAAGGGAGTTTTTGTGACAAATGAATGACCTTGATGTGACTATGCTAAGTGAAATAAGTCAGAAAGGGAAAGATATAGGATGGTTTCACTTATCTGTTGAATATAAATAACAAAAAAAAATACTGGCAAAACACAGCAAAAACAAAACATAGACTTAGTGAAAATTTTACTGGTTACCAGAGGGAACAGGAGGGAGGAAGAATGACACTGAGGAAGGATTGGGGTTAGAAAACTGGCAAGAGAGGTTTGGGGGAGAGTGAGTGAAGCATGTGCATACTTGGAATAACAATGTAACTTCAAAGTTATATAGACATGTAAATGACTAAAAAAGCAAATATTGGCAAAAAAGTAAAGTTATTTAAAAAGTAAACAACCTCAATTTAACCTATTTTAAATAATATTTAAGAGTTTTTTATAACTTTTTTAGGAAATAAAATGACTATTGATAGTTTTATAACTTAATTATGACTAGAAAACATGCTCATTGATATTTCAAGAAATTACAGTATAAAGTTTAAAAACCGTCAATAATTTGTCATTAGTTTTAAGTGAGTCATTACCACTCCTAAAACTTTAGTTGATCTAGATCTTTCAAACCTCAGCTAAGACACGACTATTTCGATTTCAGCATCATCATACGTTCATAATTACTTGTGTATATGTCTTCCCATAAAACCTATAGATCTTTAGGACAAGAATTTTGCTTGTTTACAAATTCCAAAATATTGTCTTTTTTTAATTTTGCATATATATGTGTTATTTATATATACATATATTACATTACTGTGCAACCGGGGTTTTCCCATTTCCCTAACACCTGTTAAGCATCCTGCTCTTTTGTGCCCTCTGCCTCCCCTGCTTTCTTCCCCTTCCTCTTCTCTCGCTCCATCGTTCAGCCCCATTGGTTGTTTCTAATTTTTCTTATTCGTTTGTTTTTCCCTATATCTGTCATATAAGTGAGACCATCCTATATTTCTCTTTTTCTTTTTGGCTTGTTTCTGCTAATATGAGTCTTCTAGTTCCATCCATGTTACTGCAAATGACATATACTTGTCCATGATTGATGCATAATATTCCATCATGTACATATACCACATTTTTTCAGCCATTCATCAGTTTTGGGGCATTTGGTTTGCTTCCATAGCTTAGCAATTGTAAACAGAGCTACAATAAACATGTACATATATGTATCCTTTTTAATTAGTGTTTTCATGTCCTCTGGGTAGATTCCCAGTAGTGGGATTGCTGGGTTGAATGGTAATTACACTTTCAATTGTTTGAGGGGCTTCCACACAGTCTTCCATACTGGCTGGACCAATTTGCATTCCCACCAGCAGTGTAAGAGAGTTCCTTTTTCTCCACATTCACACCAACATTTGTTGTTGTTTTTTGTTTGTTTGTTTTTAATACGGGCCATTCTTACTGGTGTAAGATGGTATCTCAGTGTGGTTTTAATTTGCATTTCCCTGATTATTAGTGATGTGGAGCATTCTTTCATGTGCCTGTTGGTCATCTGTATTTACTCTTTAGTGAAGTGTCTTTTTAGTTCTCCCCATTTTTTGATTGGGCTTTTTGCTTTGTTTTTGTTGAATTGTATAAGTTGTTTGTGGATCTTTGTTATCAGACCCTTATCACTTGTATGGAGGGCAAAAATTTTCTCTCAGTCAGTTCGGTTAATTTTTGTTTTGCTTATGGTCTCTTTTGACGTACAGAAACTTTTTAGTTTGATGTAGTACCAGTTGTTTATGTTTTCCTTCATTTTTTTGTCAGCTGTAGTTGTTTCCAGAAATGGATTTCTGAAGTGAAATTCATGGAGGGTTTTGGCCAGGTTTTCCTCTCTATATTTTATGGTTGCAGGTCTCACTTCCAGGTCCTTTATCCATTTTGAGTTGATTTCTGTACTAGGTGTGAGGGTGTTTTCTTAGTTTATATTTTTGCAAGTCATAGTCCAGTTTTCCCAGCACCATTTACTGAAGAGGCTGTCCTTGTTCCAGTGTATTTTTTTGCCCCTTTGTCAAAGATTAGTTGACCATATGAGTTTGGTTTTATTTCTGGGTACTTGATTCTGATCCATTGATCTGTTTGTCTGCTTTTGTACCAGTACCATGCTGTTTTAAGTATTATAGCTTTGTAGTATAGTTTCAAACCTGGGATTATAATGCTTCCATTCTTTTTTCTGTTTGTCAAGAGGGTTTTGGCTACTCAGGGTCTTTTCTTGTTCCATATGAATTTCAGTAATTTCTGTCCTATCTTTTAAAAATGTCATTGGGATCTTTATTGGAATTTCATTGAATCTGTAGATTGCCTTTGGTAATATGACCATTTTGATAATGTTGATTCTTCCAATGGAGTAGTTTTTTTAATTTCTTCTTCTGATTCTTTCCATATATGAATGCTATTGATTTCTGTGTGCTGATTTTGTATCCAGCTACCTTACTGAATTGATTTATTTCAATTAGCTTTTCTGTCATTTTTTGGGGGTTCTCTACATAGAGTATCATATCATTCGCATATAATGATAGCTTTATTTCTTCTTTCCCTATTTGAATTCCTTTTATGTCTTTCTCTTGTCTTATTGCCCTAGCTAAGACTTCCAGAACTATGTTGAAAAGGAATTGTGAGAGTGGGCTTCCTTACCTGGTTTTAGATCTTAATTTAAATCTTAATTTCAGTTTTCCCCCATTGAGGATATTTACCGTGGGTTTTTCATATATAGCTTTTATTATGTTGAGGTATGGTCCTTTCCTAACAATTTTTTCCAGGTTTTTCATCATGAAAGGGTGCTGAACTTTATCAAATGCTTTTCCTGCATCTATTGATATGATCATGTGGTTTTTGTTTTTCTCTTTGTTGATGTGATGGATTATGTTGATTTGATTTTCAGATGTTGAACCAACCCTGTTTCCCTGGGATGAATCCCAATTGGTCATGGTAGATAATCCTTTCTATGCAATGTTATATTTGGTTTGCCAGGATTTTGTTTAGAATTTTTTCATCTGTGTTCATTAGGAAGATTGGTCTATACTTTTTTCTTTGGCCTATCTCTACTTGGTTTTGGAATTAGTGCAATGTTTGCTTCATAGAACATATTTGGTAGCTTTCCTTTCTCAATGTTTTCAAAGAGTTTTAACAGTACCAGTGTTAGTTCCTCTTTGAATGTTTGGTAGAATTCATTTGTGAAACCATCTGGACCTGGGCTCTTGTTTTTAGGGAGAGTTCTGATGACTGCCTCAATTTCAGTGCTTGTGATTGACCTGTTTAAGTTTTCTATTTCTTCTTTGTTCAATTTTGGATGGCTGTATTGTTCCAGAAATTTGTCCATCTCTTCCTGGTTGTTGTATTTGTTTGCATATAGATGTGTGTAGTAGTCTCTATATATCGTCTAGATTTCTGCTTTGTCTCTTTTAATATCTACCTTTTCATTTATGATCCTGTTTATTTGAATTTTCTCTCTTCTTTGTAAGCCTTGCAAGGGGTTTATCAATTTTATTTATTTTTTCAAAGAACCAGCTTTTGTTTTTATTCATCTTCTCAGTGGACGTTTTGGTTTCTATTGCATTTATCTTTGCTTTTATTTTTATTTCATGCCTTCTCCTGGGTTTTGGATTTTTTTTTCTTGTTCTTTTTTCTAGGTCCTCAAGCTGTGAGATTAGAATATTTCTTTGGGGTGTTTCAATCCTTTTTATTTAGGTCTGTACTGCTATTAACTTTCCTCTTAACACTTTTTGCTGCATCCCACACATTTTGGAATGCTGTGTCAGCTTTGTCGTTTGTTTCCATGTATGTTTTAATTTCTTCTTTGATTTCCTCTTTTACCCAATGATCTTCCAAAAGCCTGTAGTTCAGTCTTCATGTAGTTTTTACTCTCCTTATTTTCTTTTCATTGTTGATTTCTAGTTTGATGGCTTTATGATCGGAGAAAAAAGTTGGTATTTTAATCTTCGCATATTTATTCATGTTTGCCTTGTGGCCGAATAGATGGTCAATTTTAGAGAATGAACCGTGTGCACTTGAAAAGAAAGTGTATTCTTTTCCTCGGGCGTGCAGACTCCTGTAGGTATCTATTAGGTCCATTTGGTCTACATCTTTAAAACTTTTTTGTCTTTGTGCAGTTTCTGTTTTGTTTATATGTCCTTCAGTGAAAGTGGTATGTTAAAATCTCCTACCACGTACACATTCTCACCAATATTTGTTTTCAGTTCTGCTAGTAGTTGTTTTATGAATTTTGGTGCTCCCTCGTTGGGTGCATATATGTTGATTATTGTTATGTCTTTTTGGTGGATTGACCCCTTAACCATTAAGTAGTGGCCTTCTTTATCTTTTGTCACTCTGTTTGAAGTCCACTCTGTCTAAGAATGGTGACCCCTGCTTTTTTGTGGGGGGGGGGGGTCATTTGCTTGTAATGTAGTTTTTCAGTCCTGTACCTTCAGTCTATAGTTATCCTTAGAGTTCAGATGTGTTTCTTGGAGGCAGCCGAATGTTGGGTTCCGTTTTCTGATCCAATCTGCAACTCTACGTTTTTTGATTGCTGAGTTTAGACCATTGATATTTAGAGTGATTATTGGTGTTTGAGGTTCTAACATTGGTTTTCTGGTGGTTATTTTGAGATTTTGATGTGGTTCCTTGTTTTGTTTGTTCTATTTGTTCTTCTTATGGCTTTGATATAAGACCTCTTGAAAAATTTCTTGGAGTAGGGGATTAGTGGTAGCAATTTCTGGAGACTTTGCCTGTCAAAGAAGGTTCTAATTTTTCCTTCATATAGAAAGGATAGCTTTGCAGGGTAGAGTATTCTTGGCTGGTACTTTTTGTCTTGGAGGTTTTTGTAGATCCTCTTCTTGACTGGAGTCTCTCTTCAGAGAAATATGAGGTCAGCCTCAGAAATCTGAGGTCAGGTTTTTCCTTTGTAGGTTATCTGTTTCTTTTCTCTAGTCATTCTCATTATGTTTTCTTTATCTTGGGTTCTTGAAGTTTTACAACGATGTGTCTTGGTGTGGCTTTTCTTTCATTAAAGTAGTTTGGTGTACTTTTTGCTTCCTATATGTCTATTTTCATTTCTTTCTTCAGATTTGGGAAGTCCTCCTCTATTATTGTATTTAAAAGCCTATCCATTCCCATGACCCTCTCTTCTCCTTCTGGGATTCTGATTACTCTTATATTTCCTCTTTAAGGAAATACAAGTCTCTGAGTTTTTCTTCAGTCTTACTTTGTTTTTCTCTCTTTTTCTTTGTTCTATGTCTCTATTTCAGCTTCCTCGAGTGTGGTGATTCATTCTTCTATTTCATCTAATCTGCTTCCACGGCTTCTCCCTGCATTTTTGAGCTCTTCTATTGCAATTCTTAAATCCTGGGTTTCCTTCAATTTCATTTTTAGGAATTCATTTGTATTCCTCAGCTCATTGATTAAGTTATTTTTGTTGATGGTTTCTTTTTTATATTTTTCTACTTCTTCCCTTATCTGTTGAAGTGCTTTTATATTGTTGATTTTAAAGTCTTTGCCGGAAATACATGACATTTCTTCAGTATCTTCCTTGGTGTTTTCCGGAGATTGTCTTTTCTTTGGTGGTGATGTATTGTTAGCCACAGAACTTGCTTGCATGTCTACAGCTTTTCTCTTTAGTGTGCTTTGCTTTCGGGCTTGTGTTACATACTGAGCAACCACAGATCTGATATTGGTCGGCATGTTGATTGGTACGTTATCCAGATTGTAAGTCTGAACTTCAGTTTACTTACTTGCACCAGCACCGCGATAGCAGCGCCAGCACCAATAACTTCCTGGCTCATCTGAGAGGGGGTGGGGATAGGCTCAGATGAGGCCCTTGGGTGCTAGGTTCGTCTGGGAGGTGGGCTATGTGGCCGTGCAGGGTGGGGGTCTCCAAGCTGGCTTGGAGTGTGGTGGTGTGCCTTCCTGGCTCACCTGAGAGTGGGTGGAGGCAGGCTCAGATGAGGCCCTTGGGCAGTGGGTCCATCCAGGGGACAGGCTGTGTGGTGGCACAGGGCAGGGTCTCCACAAAATGATGGTGTTTGATGTATAAGTGTGTGAATTATATATCAAATATGTTTTATTATATTATAAAAAAAGAAGAAGAAACTTTAGGGCATTGAGAGACGTGGAAACAGATGAGAGATGAGCTAGGAGATAAAAAGAACACTTTTTATCTTGTCTGACCCCCTCTGCCACACAGGAGGTTAGTCAATAGTCAGTCTCTCACCTGTGACAGTCTCCTACCTCTTTGGTATGTCTCAGGAGACTTATCACTAATAGATGGTGATGATTCTTCCCATAGGTAGATTCCTATGTTATTACCTATATCCCTGCTGTTCATCACATATGCTTTGGAATGGAATTTCACCATGCTTGCTAGATTACTGTGATTATTTCCTTGCCAAACTATATAAGGATGTTCATAATTGCATTAAATCAGACAAATTCAGGTCATGCTCTGTGGTCCCTGGTCTGTGAGTTGACTGCTCTCTGATCGTTATCAATCTCTTCCATCTTCTTCTTCCTTCCCACATGGGACTCTCAACAGTGCATAGTATTCCAAGTTCAGAAAATTTTACAACATAAATGTACTGAAAAGAATATACACACAAACCATACTGTTTTACCTAATATATAAAAACCTATCTCTTTAAGTCTGTAAATTTACAGTTATACATTTTTAAAGGCTGTGCTGTATTAGTGAAACATTAACAATGGTTTTCTTCATGTATGGTATAAACACTATTATTGTACATAAAATGATGTCAGATATTATACAGACATATATATCTTCATTCTAACTACATATTTATTTAAATGTATATTTTAAAATGGTTTAACTAGAATAGCTCCACAATCCTCCTATAATAGTTTTGGGTAAGGATAAAATTAAAAGTCAAATTAAAGAAAAAAATTAAATATTTAAGATGATTCCATAGAGTAAAACCAAGAAGGTACAGAATTGATTGAAATCAAGATCCCTGATTGCTGGGTGACTAACTCTTCAACATATATGAAAACTACTATGACAAATACATAGTACATTCACCCTTTGCATACTATTCAAGTTGTTTTTCCCTAGCTAATATCCATAACCAAACAGAGTTAATGATTTTTCTTCTTGTGGTCAGAACATTTTACTCTCTCAGCAAATAACATTGTTATTTACTATAGTCACTATGCTGTCTATTATATCAGCAGAAATATTTATTTCATGATTGGTAGTTTGTACTTTTTGACCAGCTTCCCCCATTTCACTCCCACCCCCCCCCTCACTTTCTGGCAACCACCAATCTGTTCTCTATACTAAGGAGCTTAAATTTTTAGATTCCACAGATGTGACATAATTTAGTACTTGTCTTCTAATTCATTTAACATGATGCCCTCAAGGTTATTCTATACTGCTTCAAATGAAAATATTTCCTTATTTTTTACTGCTGAATATTTCATCATATAGATTTCATACATATCCATTCACCAATTGATGGACATTTGCTTCCATGCCTTAACTATTGTAACTAATGCTGTTAACAAAGGGGTGCAAATATATCTTGTAAAGTCAGTATTACTGTTTTCTTTGGATAAATACCTAGAATTTGAATTACTAGATCATATGGTAGTTATATTTTTGGTTTTTTGAGGAAGTTCCATCAGTTTTCCACAGTGACTCCACCAAATTATATTCCCACCAACAGTATCCAAGGTTACCTCTTCTCCACATTCTTGCCAACACTTGCTTTTTCTTGATAACAGCCATTCTAACAGTAATCAGATAAAATCTCATTCTATTTTTAATTTGTATCTCCCTGATTATGAGTGATGCTAAGCACCTTTACATGCACCTGTTGGCATGGGATACAAAAGCAAAAGAAACAAATGGGACTACATCAAACTGAAAAGTTTTGTCATGGTAAAAACTAAGAAAAAAACCTACCATTGAAAAGATACCCTACTAAGTGGGATATATTGTATATCACATATCTGGTAAGGGACTAATATCTAAGATCAACAAATAAATCATACAATTCAATAAAAAGAAAACAAAAAAACCAATAAAAATGGTTGGAATAGTTAAATTACACTTGTCCAAATATAGATGGTCAAGAAAAACATGGAAACATGCTCATCATCACTAATCATTAGGGAAATGCAAATCAAAAGTACAATGACACATCACCTCACAGGCAACAGAATGGCTCATATAAAGAAGGCAAGAAACCAGTGCTGGACAAAAAGAAATACTTGTACAATTTTGGTGGGTTTGTGCATCAGACTAGGCCCAATGAAAAACAGTATGGAGGCACCCTAAAACATTGAAAGTAGATCTACCATACAGCCCAGCAATTCTACTCCTAGGTTACTATCAAAAGAATACAAAAACAGTAATGAAATGTATATGTGAACTCTCATATTCATTTCAGCACTATTTACAATAAACAAGTCACAGAAACCACCTTATTACTCAAGAACTGATGAGTTATAAAAAGATAAAGAGATATGGCACACAATTCAGCTATTCAAAAATGGGAACTCTTGCCATTTGTGACAACATGGAAGTACCTGAAGGGGATTTTGCTCACGAAATAAAGTCAAAAGGAGAAAGACAAACACAAGATGATATCACTTATATTTGGAAAATAAAGAAAAGAACAGATAAAACTAAACCAAAATAAACCCTGAAATACAGCTATATAATTGAGGCTACCAAAGGTGAAGGATGGGAGGTGGGAAGCAAATGATGTCACATCTAAATGGACCATGGTGGAAGATTACAGATGTTTGGATGATGTGTGGTGTGGTGTGAAAACACACATATGAAGATGTGTGAATCTGTACTCCTGGAACATATAACAGGTTGTAAACCAATTTTACCTCAATAAAAATTTTAAGAAAAGAATTTTTAAAAATCAGACCAGAAATCTTGCAATCTCCTTCCTTACAGTAGTTGGGTTTATATTTTAAGAAAATAATATTCTCAATATGTCAACTTTAAATTTACTTTTCCCACCAACAGTCTACTTCTGTCTCCTTTACTAAAAGCTCTTTTTCTTGAAGCTATCAGTTAAGAAAAGGGTAAGACAAAATATCCAAAATGATTGAATTTAAGGATTGTAGATATGCTATTATGAAACATGGATATCTAAGGCAATAAAATATCAAAAACAGATTCAAAAATACTTATATACAAAAAGTTTACAAGGCAAACCTGAGAATGCTATCATTAGAAAGGTCAACTTGTAGTTTAGCACTTGGTAGCTTCTAGAAACTTGAATTGGGGGTGGATTAGCATTATTGCCAGAACAGTAAGAGTGGCTCACTATACCTAAACTGTACAAATAATGTGATTTTGTGCCAAACAAAGAATTTCCTTTTGGAAGTTTGGAATTTTTGTATGTATCAAGCAGAGGCTACCTATATAACTAGTCAATATAAACATTGAACTCATAAACTCAGAGCTTGTCTGACAGACATTTCATAAATGTGGTCATAATTTTTTGCTGAGGGAATTACAATGTAAGAGAATTCTTAAGAGCTTGACTCTGGATTCCTCAGACTTAACCAAATGTGGTTTTTACCTTTGGTACTTTTTCCCACTGAATTAGCTTTCATTTACAACACTATGTATGGGCTTGGCCTGTGCCCTCCACGGCTCCGCCATCATGGCAGGGGCCGCCACACCTTGTACGTATTGGTTCCGTCCACCTCTAGAGGGTGGGTGGGATGGAGTTGCAGGGTTCGGTCCAGAGGGGCTGTCCCTGCTCGCATGTGGGTGCCGCATGGGCTGGTTTTGGCTCACGCCTGTGGCGGCCCAAACATTGGCAGCCACTGCACCCATCACATGACCAGCTTTTGTCCCCCTGCGTGGTAGGGATGGCCAGGGGTTGCCTCTGGGACTTGCCAGGGACTGCCAGTGCGAGGGCACTGCACACCTGAGGCCTTCCAAGAAACAGGTGCGGTGTGCAGGGGGTGGGGGTGAGAAGTGGATGTTTCGCCACAGTCCCCTCTCATTTAGCCTCCACTCCAAGGAGCCCACACCAGCAATAAGTACATCGAGACAAACTTCGACCACAGGAACAGAAGAGGCAAGGAACAGCAAGAAAGACTCTAAAAACACATGCCTCTAAGGCAGAACTCAAAAAGAGCAAGGCAAGATAACAGAGCACTAAACTGTGAGAACAAACATGAAAGAACTATGCCTACTACTCACTGGGGAGCTGTGACCAAAAACCCAGCACAGAGATGCTGTCAATAAGGAACAGCACACCCCCTTTGCTAGAGGAAGGACACATGCAGAATGGCAGTGGCCCAATAGCAAAGCTCCTAAAAAGGAGACTAGGAGACCTACCATCAGCCGATGGTTGTCCCCATTGAGGAACAGCTCTACCAAAACATAAGACTGGGAGTCAGGTCCCCAAAGCCAAAGATCTGAAACATAATGGGATGGAGCATCAAAATGAGGCAGATAACAACAGAAAGAACAGCCACCAAGAAACAAGAAGCATGGATACAAGTCAAAGGAGCTTGGATTGGCCAATGAAGGCAAAAAAAAAAAAAAGACTAGAGGGCTAAACATGGACAAACAACAAAAAGAAAGGAGGCAAAGAGACCAGAAGGGGCATGGTGGGGTGGGGTAATCCCATGGGGATCAACAATTATGCAATCATGTATTGTACAAAATCCAAAAATAAAAAATTATAAAATACAACACTACATATTATTTATAGTATAGGATCATACCCTTCAGGTTATGTTACCATGCCACACCCACCATCAAGGCACTGAAAAGTCCCATTTTGCTATGCATCCTTTCCAGTATAATACATTAGAGCCATGAGTACAATTGACACCCACCACTGTGAATATTTCTAGCAAATAAACACTGCACAAACCACAACACACACTAATGTAACATACTATTAAAATATAAAACTTCAGAGACTGTAAAAATTAAAATAAGCAAAAAATATTATTCTTTTTAAATAAGTCATACTTCTGTCAGATTGGTTTGGGCTACAAGACAACAAGCTTTAAAGACATATATTTGCATATATAAACAGTAATAAACAGAGAAATGTTGTTAAATGTTGTATAAGTTGTTATTAATTAAACAATTAATATTAAATGTTGTATAATAAGTCATCTATTTAAATATTTGATTAAAAAGAAAAAAGCCAGTAATCTTTCTTCAATGTAAAATAAACTCAACTGCTTTACCAAGATTATGTTTGCTTCATGAGCTAAAAGAATAAAAAATGGTTTACCTTTTTAATCTTGGTCTTTTCAGCCTTTTCTTCTTTATCACATTTCTTGGCATTTCTATTAAGTTCTTTTGCAGCAAACTTCAAGTTAAATAGGTGTTCTTAAAATATATGTTAAAGTTATTCTTAAAAAAGTCATTTCTTAACCTATTTGAAAATAAGATGTCAAAGTTAAAAAACTCCAGGGAGGGGAGGTGGTGGAGGACCCCCAGGGATTACAATGATGTGAAATATATGTATATATAAATAATTAATAAAAATAAAAATAAAAAATAAAATAATCTTAGAAGATAATCTTATCTTCTAAGATTATTTTACTTAAAACAACTACTCACAAACTGCCTAAGGAAACATTTTCTTTTCTTCATTTTTTCTATTAAAAGCAGTCAAGTTAATGGGAAGAAGATATTAATTACAAAGGTGTTGCTGCCAAAAAATTAACATCAAAAGGAAACACCAAACAATTCTAAACTGAGAGACAT
Organism: Uropsilus gracilis; assembly: GCA_004024945.1. Taxonomy (NCBI): domain Eukaryota; kingdom Metazoa; phylum Chordata; class Mammalia; order Eulipotyphla; family Talpidae; genus Uropsilus; species Uropsilus gracilis. The sequence goes on along the minus strand of PVHY01001880.1, from coordinate 75,636 downwards.
TCTACAATTTAACTAGCCAGTATATTCCTCAATCTAAGCAAACACAGAAGAACTGTCACAAAGTGGAGAAGGGGAAATATACCAACTAAATGCAATATAGGATTCTGGACTGGATCATGAAACAGAGAAAGAACATTAGTAGAAAAACTTGTGAAATTCAATTAAGAGCTACAGTTCTGTTAATAATTATGTGGTGTTGAATTTCTCTTATTGGTAATTATAATATGGTTATAACCCCAGCTGGATCAGCCACTGTGTTAAATGCCCAGACCTGTGCAGGGGAAACCCATTGGATGTCCCACCCACTAGCCCACCAGAATGCCACAACAAAAGCTCTGCAACAGTGTCACAAACCAGGATCTGCTCCAGGGAAGGTCCCCAATATATATCTACCAGCTATTCAATGCCCATCAGAAGCCCTATCTATAGCAAAGCAAACCCAAAACCGAACAATGGGGTGAAAGAAAGATGCAAAGGGTCAAGAAAAGTCCTCAGGCCAACAATACATCAGAGAAAAGAAACCAATCTCTCGAATGCAGCAACAAATACATGGACATGCTTTTTTTCCCTATCAGATAAAGAATTCAAATTTATTTTTGTTTTCTCCTTGAGTACAGAATGACTGAATCACTGATACAAATGGAAATAAAGTAAAAAGAGTGAACTTCTCTTCCTGAATCATCTCCAAGGCAGAAGCACTACCTCTGCAGGAAAGATCATCATAGCTAAAAACTGAATTAAGAATACAATTATTTTAGATGAATTTATGTAGTTAATAAATTCTGTAATTGCTTTTAAAATAATGATTTCAGCTACTCTTATATCAAAAATGTATTATAAACTGCACATTCTGAGGTTTGTCTGCTGAATAGAGTCAATTCTTAAGATTGTCATGGCAAAAAATATTGATCCCCAAAATTGAGAAGAACCATTACAAACTTAATACCATAAAGATATTTTCTGCTTTATCCTAAAAAGATATGAATCACTTCCACAAATGTGGAAGCCTAGAGAATTAGAAATGGTGCATAAATGACACATATTGAAATATACAGAGCTTATCTTGAAAAAAGGAGATGATAATTACTAAGTTATTGGCAGAGGGGGAATGCTGGAGACAAGGAAGAAATGAAGACCAGAGACTAGTAGAGAAACAGGCTCTTTATTGGGAAAAGAAGCCTGGGCCAGCATCTCACACAGCCAAGAGAAGGAGCTTGGAGAGCCTCCCTTGGCTGCATGGCCATATACTTTCTATCTGGTCTGGAGTGGGGGTTTGATCAGGAGGGATGATGGGGGAGTTTTGTCAGGAAAGTGATGTTTCTTCCTGATAGGTAATCAGTTTCCCTCTGGCCAAATTTAGTCAGGTAGCCTGGGGGAGGTAGGTTTCTTTGTTGTTGCCTAAGTCAGTGACTCAGGGGGATGGGGGCTAAGGTAACTGGTACCAACAGGAAGGAATTTGGAAGCAAGAACACCTTTTTGTAATCATTACAGAACAAATCAAAAAAGGAAGAAGGAAAACCAGTAGTGGCAAGCAATGAAGATAGCATATTAGGTCCATAAAAGGTGAGATACTAGAATAAAATATCCTAAATAATGTTAGAACCCTTGAAAACTACAATATTAGCATGAAAGTGGGGAGGGAGGGAGTCTTATAAGTTATCAAAGAAAGATGAAATGACAAGGTTAACTGTCACTATGGGCCTTTGCAGAGAGCTATGGGTGAACAAATTGATCATAATGGCATCAAACTAGAAATCAATCACAAACAGAAAAACATCAAATATGTGCAGTTTGAACAACATAATATGAATGAGTATCAGGATGGAAATTACAGAAAAATTTAAAAATACCAGAAAATGAAAATGAAGACACAAGCTGTCAGACACTCTGGAATACAGGAAAAGCAGAGATGGATATATTCAGCAATATATACCAACATCAGTAAACAAGAAAGAGCTCAAGTAAGTAGTCTTAGTGTCAATTTCAGGATTTAGAAAAATAAAACAAAAGCCGGTAGAACAAATAATATAATAAAAATTAGAAATAACTAAAACAGTCTAAAATAACAATGAAACTTAAAACTTGTTTGAAAAAATAAAAGACATGGCCAGGCATGATGGTGCATGCCTTTAAGCAGCAGCCTAGGAAGCTGCGGCCGGGACGAGGGATCGTGGTTCAAGTCCCGCCAGGGGCACGTAGTGAGATCTAGTTACAAAAAAGTATAGCTGGGCGTGGTGGCGTATGCCTATAATCCCAGCTAACTGGGAAGCTGAAGCTGGGGATTGTTTGAATCCATGGTACCCCGGTCAATGTGAGCCTGCAGTTCCACGGGCAAAAATAGTGAGACCTAGTCTCAAAAAAATAAAAGACAAACCTCTAGCTAGGAATACAATGAAAAAGGGGATAAAACTTAAACAGAATCAGAAAGAAAACCTAAGTGTTCAAGGAAGGATGGTTGGATTATGAAGATGTGATATGTATACATGGTAGAATTCTACTCAGTTATAAAAACAGAGATGAACTTTTGCCATTTGTAATAAGATGGGTGGAACTGGAGGGGATAATGTTCAACAAAGTAAGTCGGATGGAAGAAGACAAATACCAAATGATTTCACTTTATGTAAAAATAAAATGAAGGGCTAGACAAAACTAAACCAATAACAAGCCCTAGGCTTGTTACTAACTGCAGAATTGAAGGTACCAAAGATGCAGGGAGAGGGTGGAGAGCAGCCTGGACGATGCCCAATGGATTATGGAGAATTATGGGTGTCCTGGTGTTGGGTGTGGTCCTATACCTCTGTACTGTGTTGGGAGAGGGTCAGGCTTTTTTACTGAAATTCTTTTACCCACTTTTTCTAAACCAGAGTCAAACCTTAACCTACTGCAAGCCCAGCAAAAGCCTGTTAACCCATAAACTTCCACAGACTAGTTACCTTTGTTATTCAAATACCTTTCACCTACCAGGCTCCAGACCTCTCCCAGACTGAAGAAAAAAATTTTTTCTAAGCACTTTAAATTGTGGGTTCTTCAATATCCACAGCCACCCTGATATGTGATTCCAAAGATAGACCTGTCAAAGTCAGACCAAACTTATATTTATTATTAAACAAAGTAATTACCTAAACATGTACTACAAGATAAGCATATAAAAAGAAAATCCAATTACCCCACCACATGTCCAAAACTGTGCTTTAATCTCTGGTCACCTCACCATATCCAATCAGAGTTCAGCAACACATGTTCCAAATGCAAGGCATCCTTCTTTTTCTCCTTTGGCATGTTTTAGCTTCTTCTAAGCATGTGGTCAAAGACACAATATGTACTTGCAGCATCCTTTGTCCTTTTTAAATCTAGGCAGTAGAAAGACTCTATGACACAGGAACCAACAGCAGGTCCATCTCAGGCCTCTCAGTCTCTCTAAAAGCATTTGAGTCAAACTAAATAAGACAAACTTAAACACGAGGTTCAAACCTCTAAACTCTTTAGATTCCTTTAGCAAATACACTCAGCTTATGCATGCTAAAGCCATGAGTTCATTAGACCCGGTCAAGGCCACCAACCCAAGCCACATTCCATCATGCAGCCAGGCTCATCCTTCTCTCCCAAAATGGCTGGCTTTGTCCCTACTCCTTCCCTTGTTACTGCTCAGACAGGACTCAGAGGGATTACTATCAATTAGCTCACATCACAAAAACTTTGTTTTTCCTTCCTCCTCCCTCTAGATATCTTTTGAAAGAAAATTATGAATTCTAATCTTGAAATTTACAATTCTTAGGCAACAGTGAAGTAACTCCATTTTCCTAGCTTTATCAATGTATGTATCAGCTCTGCTAATGGCAAGTACCAATTCTAAAGCAACAGGGAAGTAACTTAATTTTTTTCTTAGCCATTATCAATTATGTTAATGGAAAGTACTCTCTAACTCTATGAAGAGTTTACATAACTCAACAAAAGTGAAGAAAATGACCCAGTCAAAAAATGGGCAAAAGAGCTGAAAAGGCCCTTTTCCAAAGAACTGCATATGGTCAATAGGCATATGAAAAATGTTCATAATTACTTGTTATCATGGAAATGCAAATCAAAACCAAAATTAAAAACTATCTCACACCAGTGAGAATTACAAAATCAGGAAACAACAAATTCTAGTGTAGATGTGGAGAAAAAGGATTCTTCTGCTGGTGGAAATGCAAACTGGTCCAATCATATGCTATACTGTGTGGAGGACCTGCAAAAACAGTAAATGGATACACCTTATGATCCAGCAATTACACTCCTAGGAATCAATCCAAAGGACACAAAACACTAATTCAAAAGCAAATCTGCAATCCTATTTATTACAGCACTACTTACAATACAATAGTGAAGCGATGGAAACAACATAAATGCCCCCAAAGAGATGAATGAATCAAGAAGATGTGAGATATATACATATATGTATGTATGTATGCATGTATGTATATACACATACACAGTGAAATGCTATTCAGTGATCAAAAAAGATAAAACTCAGCCATTTGTAACAACATGGATGGAGTTGGAAAGGATTATGCTAAACAAAACAAGTCAGAAGGAGAAAAGAAAACTACTGAATTGCTTCACTTATAGGTGGAACATAGGAAAGCCAAATAATCAGGAAAAAGACAAAACTTGCAGGCTGCCCACATATTTGAGAAAAACAGCAAGGAAGGGGTAGAGAGAGGGTTAAGAGGGGAGGCAAGAGTACAAGGGACTATGGTGATGGTTCACAGTTGCTTGTGGTGGCAGGAGAACTACAGGGGTTATACCTGAAAGGGAGAAAAATGATGTAAGTAAAGAACTTTTTTGAAAAAAAGAATTACTGTTCTAGCATTGATCTCAGTATATGTTACCTTGTATTGCTACTTATGTCCACCCATATGCGTGCTAGGTCTGGTGTATCAAGTTGGTAACAGGTGTTATTATTTTCAGTATCAAGAGTCTGAGAATGAATATATGTTATTGACTCTTAATGGAAGGTTATCTGTCCATTTTGTGGCCACTGTGGACCTAGTGCTATGCAAAGAAATGAGGAATCAAAGATCATAAATAAGAACCCCACCTTTAAACATATGATTACAAGAGAAAAAAGGTCAAAAGGGGAAAGGAGCACAAAGTTGTAACTGGTGCTCTTGGATTTCTAGGATTGTTGAGGATAATGTGGAAATTTAGGAAGATGATTTGGAAAGGTTTCTGGAAATGAAACATACTTGAGCTAAGTTCAGAAACAAAAACAACAGAATGCCAGCAGTAGAAAAGTAGAGAAGGGGCTAAGTGAGGAAGGAGCATTCAATAGGGAAGTAACCCTCTTCTATTATTTCAGTTCTATAGCTAACCAAAACACTATTTCTCACTGTACTGTATATACCCTGCTCTTCTATACATCTAAAACACTTATATATGTAAACATGACATAATAAATTTGCCCATTTTATTTGAATGTGAGATTTAATCTAACCACACCATAATGAATTCAGAGGGCTTAACTGTCCAAAGACAGAAGTTACAATTACCAAGTTAATATACCGAAACTTTACATATAAAATTTACTCTTTGCTGACAGTTTATTAGTTTTAAGTTTCACTTGTCCTTTTGTTTGTATTCCCTATATCCCCATATAGGTGGAATCATCCAGTATCACTTTTTCTTTCTGGCTTATTTCTGCTAGCATAATTCCTTATAGGTCGATCCATACTATCACAAATGCAACAAATTTGTCTTTTTGATTACAGAATAATATTCCATGTGTAAATATACCATAACTTTCTGATCCACTCATCTATTTTGGGGTATTTGGGTTGTTTACATATTCTGGTTATTCTGAACAATGATGCATTAGAGCAAGGGATGGGGGTAAAACTGGGGGTGGGATAGGCACAAAAGATTAAGATGATGAGTCATGGGCGACAGGGTAGTGGGAGAACCTTGGCATATACAATGATGTAAAAACTACATACATGTGCAATCAAGTAAAAAAAGAAAAAAGAACATGTACTCTTTGTACCTTACATGAAAAAATCTTACATATGATTTCCTTCATTTTATATAGGTTTTTTTTTCCAACACTTCCAAGGAAAAGGTCTAAAGTCTACACAAAGGAAGTGAGAGAAGTAATTACTACCAAACGATATGAATCAAGTTAAACTTCAATTACCCTATAGACTGAAAGATAGTTAATAGTTCTTTTTTGCTAGGTATTAAACTATTGATAATACCATTAACTCTAATTAGTCAAACATACTTTTCATTTTCAGTAAAATAATTATCTTGTTATTGAAAATTATATATGATAAGCATAGGTGGAGTAAAACTAACTTGCATACAACAGGAAACAAAAGTAATTTTGGAGTTATTACCTTAATTATTTTCAAAAGCTCTGGGTAAAGAGCAATTTATACTCAATTTCTTTCTTTTTTTTTTGAGACTAGGTGTCGCTATTTTTGCCTGTGGAACCGCAGGCTCTCGTTGCCCGGGGTACCACGGACTCAAGCCATCCCCAGCCTCAGCTTCCCAGGTAGCTGGGATTACAGGCGTGCGCCACCACGCCCAGCTGTTTTTTTTTTTTTTTTGGAACCAGGTCTCACTACGGGCCCCAGGCGGGACTCGAACCGCGATCCCTGGCCCCAGCCGCTTCATAGGCTGAAGCTTACAAGCACGAGCCACCGTGCCCGGCCTTATACTCAATTTCTTAATACTTAACAGTATGTTAAAATTTTAACAATTTGGTAAGCACTTGAATTTATTTTAATTTCACAACTTCTAAGGTTGACAGGTCAGTTTACAGATGAGTAAACTTTGCATGACAAAGATTACATGATTCCCTCTAACTTTTTTTAAGACGAGGAACTGGGATTAGAAATGGTCTGATTTAAAGTCCAGTTGTATTTTCCATTATAACGTTGCTTTAAAAATATGATCTAATACAACTATATTTCCATAAACTCTATCCTTTAAGATACAGTGGTAATTGGGTCTTTTAGTTATCTACTTCGTTCACTGAAACGACATATATCTGCACCTCAAGAGTTCACATTTTATTCCTGGGTTATTTTGGTTAGTTTAGCACACAATGTTATCAGTCATTTTCGGTAAGGCTTATATAATTTAACTCTTTCGCCTATGTCTATATTTAGACTTACAAACTAAAGAAGGCAACAGATGTTTAATGTGAGTTATCAAACAATTACTATTACCCACATTTTGTCATTTTGCCAAACTTCATTCTGTGGGAAGATACCCTATTACACTATAATGCCAACGCCCCAAAAGGAGGAAGGACAGCGACAGAGATTCCTGTGATGGTATTTCAGTGATACAAAACGATTTCACCCTTCTTCAAGGCTTCATAATGCTTGGTGCCTAACCCGATTTCAATTGCTGCATTGGGAAAACAGGTGTAACTTCGGAATTTGTACGGCTTTAGGGAACACTAAGATCCTCTTGTACCATATCGGTTTAACAAGCAAGCAATCAAATTTGGTTTGGAAGGCTGGTAATAAGGCTTTACATCATTACCAGTCACTTCCGTTCAAAAAAAAAAAAAAAAAAGACGTACAGTTAGGCAAAAGCTATTTGATCTCGTTGTATATTCAAAATCTGTAATTCTGCTCCAAACCTCTCAAAATCCTACTGCCTCGGCTTCTGCAACCATTCCCTCTAGGTTTCAAATAAGTGGAGAAAAATCACTGAAAAGACAGGTAGCTGTCGCTTTCAAAATGGTAAGGCTCGAGCTCAAGAATCTTCCCTAAGCAGTCCAGCTACTCCTCTCTTACCTAACGGGCTAGGATGGCGGCGACTACCAGGAAAACAACAAAATGAAAAAGCTGCCAGCGCCTACCAATTGGCGGCAATGCCCTCGTCTCTCCACAACAAGTTCTTCCCTGGGTCCCAGCCCCAACCCTTCCCTTTCCTAAACGTTACCATCAGATTAAAAAGGGAAAGGATACTCTCCATATTCTACAAGACCCCACGATTTTTCTGGGGAAACGGCAGTCGCACCGACTAGAAAGGCGTGCAGCAGCCAGACACTTTCAACCCAAAACAGCCGCCCACAGGCGAGCTCTCGACTTTACAACCCCACTTCCTGTTTCTGCTCCCGGTGGCCCGGGGTGTGGAGCCTTTCGCGCCCGAGGGGAGGGGCTAGGGTGACGCCAAGATGGCTGCTGAGTGGCGAGGCGGTTAGAAAGGGTTGTGGTCGCTTGGGGGCGTTGGGGGATTCAGAGGCAAAAGGTTACGCCCCTCCCTGTCTCGTGTACCTCTCGTGCATCCAACTTTAACCTAGCTTCACAACGGTTGGTTTTTTCTCAGCCAACTAACCTTCTACTTCGTTCTTTATAATCTTCCGCCACACCTCGTTCCTCAGATTTCATACTGTATTTGGCCCCTCACTTCAATTCTCAGAGTTTAAGTCTTCCGGATGAAGGAAAAAGGTATAGGGCGTTTAAAGTACTTTAAAATATCTAGATCAATGATATGTGAAATAAGGGCCTACGGGATTACCGGGGTGGTAGTTTTGAGATTCAGTTCAAGTTTTTCGAAGGATCATGCTCCTCAAAATATGAGGCTAGAAGGGGAAAACGGAAAAAGCCTAGGTTTAAGAGGTAAACTTGCTGCAAGATATATATATATTCGAAACGACTAGTTAACAATACGTTGTGTGAAATACGAAAATTACTTCAAAACCTCTCAACTCTAATGGGCTGGGATGTTATTTAAAATACTAAATAAATGGTTGGCATTTTATATGTGATTTACTGAACTAATCAAAGGTGATTCATTAAGCGCCTTCTCTAAATTAATGGGAAGCAATGAATCTGTGGCGTTGGTGTCGCCGTATTGCAAGGCATCTCTTGGAAATTCTCAAAAAAGAGCTAAGAGATACTACTTTGACAAACTTGCTAGCATAATTTTTTTTCTTAGAAACTGTAAGATTGACTTTACAATTTTCTCGTCTGTAAAATTTCAATATGTAGGAAAATGAGTATATAATCGGTTAAACATTTTATCTTTAGGATTATTTCCTATTCAACTGAAACGATTCTGAAAGCCGTTTTTTTGTGTTCGTAATGATTGGTAACCTTTAGACTATAACCTTGGTGTTGGAAAAACAAACCTTTTTTGAACAGAATATTTTAGTACAAAGATTACTTTTTGCTTTTTAATCCCACTATATATATATATATGTATATATGTATGTATATGTAGATTAGATATACATATTAATAGAGACAAACTTGGCAGATTTCATCTTTTCATTAATTTCCATGATAGACAAATAGCTATTTCACTGAGGGTTTTTTTTTAAAGATAAAAACTGTTAAAAATTTTTCCCCTAGATTCTGAATATGTATTAACAGTCTTTCAACAGATCTGCATGTGGATCAACAATCTACTAAAGCTTAAGCATTTATAGTTTTATATAGTTTGTTTTTAGTTATGTGTGATTTATTACTTAAAATGAAATAAGCCTTTTTTTAAAAAAAGTTTTTAAAATTGCTTTTGCATATCATGGAACTTAAAAAGGGATCTTTAGAATCCAGTTTTTAGTAAAATTAAGATCTGAAGATATTTTTCAATTTGGAAATTTGTTGATATCCATTTTAATTAAAAAGCATATATATGAAACATATCTTTGCTATACTAATAGCCTAAAGATTAAGAAAGTCTTATTTTTAAGTTTTGAACTAATTTGACTCCTAAAAATTCGTTGTATTTTTCTTGAAGATCTTATTTCTTAAAGTTAGAGTTTCTCTTTTAGTCTTCTTTCCTTCTTTTTAATTGTATTTTTTATTTAGGCAATGTTTTACAACACTGTATAGTACAACATTATATACAATACTGTATATGGTGTTATACAACATTGTATGGGTTTACTTCTTTTCACATTTAGAATTTTTATATCTTGAGCACAGTAGTAGAACTACTTGAGATATGTGTAAATAGGTACTGCTGTTGAAAGCAAAAAATTGAAATTTGTTAAAATATTACAGAGAACATATAAAATGAAAGACATTAAATACTCATTGTTTTAGTAAATATTTGAACACATATAAAATAATACTTATAAACTATGTGTACAGAATAGATAAAAACAGTGCAACAGACACCTGTGACCTAACATACAATTGAAGAGAACCACTATGACCTGTACTTTTTTTGTTTTTACTTTTCCTAATCACATTCCTGTTCTACCCACTTCAGAGACCATCAGTACCTCAAATTTATATATATTTTCCATTTTTCTTTATAGTTTTGCAATAGCATATGCATTCCTAAACAGTGTTCTGTTTTTGAGCATTGTGTAAATGAAGTAATACTTTTTTCTTTTGACTAGCTTTTATATGACTTGCTTTTGTAACTCATCATAGTGTTCCTTATTTGTGTTCTTGCATGTGACCATAACTCACTCATTGTCACTGGTGTAAAATTGTTTGGGGTTGTATTTGATATTGGCTTTGGTTCTTGCACCTTACCAAATATAGCAATACCTCCTGCCCTGTTTCACCTACATAGGCAACTACTTATTTCTTTCCCCTTTCAAACAGGCTTATAATAATAAAGATGATAGAACTTCCCAAGTTGTTCTTTTGAAATTTAGTTAACAACTAAATATGAAAGTTTAACTGATAAACTCAAATACAGTAAATTTTATCAGTGAATACTTAAAAGTTATATTTTTAAAAATCTGTGAACTTCTACTTGGATAATTGAGATGTGAAGGACCAGTACAATAGCTTAACTTCAGCATATGTGAACATTTGACATAACTGATAAAATATAATTTCCTGGGAAAAAAGTTATTTTCATGTTTAATTAATCTTAGTTATCTAAATATTTCTCAATTCAGTGTACTACAAAAAAGCAAATTTTACTTTTAAAATCACTTACAAAATGATTGAAATTGAAATCTAAATTTTTTTTAAAGAGACTAGGTCTCACTATATTGCCCAGGGTTGTCTCAAACCTGTGGACTCAAGTGATCCCCAGACTTAGCTTCCCAGGTAACTGGGATTACAGGTGCAGCTGAAAGAAATCTAAATTTTTTAAGTCTAATTTTGTTTTGTGATAACAAAACTAATTTTTTGTTATCTTGGGAAATGATTTTAAAATGACTACAAAATTAAATGATATGACAGCTAAACTTCCATTGACATAGAAAAGAGTATACACCAGAAATGAGAATGGTGTACTGCATAGTACTTCTCAAAGTTTGGTGTCTTGTTAAAAAATATAAAAGACTTGACTCACTGAGAATAGATTCTGATAAAACAAGTTTGAAGTGAATTTTGCCTGTGTTTTTTGCCTATATTTGTGTAAGGGAAGTCAACATTCTAATACAGAGTACTATAAATACCTCAATTTGGAGGAAACATCATAGTTTAGAAAATGCTTACCATATATAATTTTATTTGATACTGAAAATTATCTTCTGCAGCAAGTCAGCCAGTATTACCATCCTCTTCTTGCCAGTTAACTAAAGGACAATTAGTACAAAGCTCAGAGAAATCATAAGATTTATCCAAGCAAGTTATGAGGAAATGGAGGCTGTTCAATTCAGGACTCTTAATTCCTAATATAGTATTTTAGAATGCATATAATAAATTAGCAAGAACTAATCATTAAAAAGAACATTTCTACTGCTTGCTTTTTATAGCTCAGGTGCCCATTTAGTAGTATAAGAGTAAAATGAAGAATTATTCCAGCTGGTCTGTAGTCTCTCTGGTTTCTGTAATGACTAGATTCCATTTTCTAAAAAAAAATCATAGACTGATAGGTTCTGAGGGTCTTTCCTGCTCATAATAGAAAAACTCATTTTTTAGGTAGGCAAAGAATTCTTTGATGCTTTCATTGTTTTTAAGTTTTTAATTTAATTTGCAAATTTTCCTAACCTAGAACTTTTCAAGTGACAGGTTGATATTAGAGCTACAGAAAAGGTAAAACTCTATTAGCTGAGGCAAATAGAAGGTGACGTGAGGAATGGAAGTTTAAAGACAAGAGAAATAGGTTTGTGTGTTCGCCATGGGTGACCTGAAGAAATTATACAATTTCATAATTAGAAAAATGAGAGCTGAACACAAGCAGAGAAGATACAAAGCTGAATGTGAGATTCAAATAAACAGAAAAAATGGGAAAAAAATTTTTGGATAGTTAAGAGATATATCTGCATATCTACTACTTCTATAAGTGCTAATTTCTAAGATTTCATTGTTAGTTTAATAATCATTGATATTTGGTGATTATACTATGTAGTAATCAGGATGATCATTTCTCTAGAAAACTTTGCTTTTAACAAAGGACTTGAGTCTTTAAAATTGCTTTTTCTGTGATAGTTTTTTAAAACTTGAATAATCAAATGAGACTGTATTTTGTTGCCAAAATTGATTGATTTTTAAAAGAGTGATACAGAGACAAAGAATAAAGTACTATTATTTTTAAGGATATTTTCCCTAACATGGTAAGAATGATTTCAGGTTAGTTTTGAGAGTTACATGACCCAGAAATTCTTTAATGTAAACTAGCTTGTTTTTAATAAATCTTTATTTCTGTTACCATCCAGGAGCTGTTTGAAGAAAACTCTTGAGAGAAGAAAAAGCAAAAATAAGAAATTCTATTCAGAAGGGGAGGTAAAGGCAAGGTAAAACTTAAAAAAAAAAACACAACAAACACCAGTTCTTTTAAAAGACCACTGTTCTGTACTCCTGTATTCCAATTTACTGAAGGTATAACCCACTCACTTAACTTTGAGGTATTACTTTTATTTACTATTACTTTCTTATCATTCTCTTTTTGCTTTTCCATTTTTGAGTCCTCTGTCTTTCACATCATTTTTCCAAAATCAGTTATGGTGTGGTCTTCAATCCTTACCTTTAGATTAATTTCTCAAAAATCTCTATGGACATGTTAGGTTGGTCATTTTTGGCAGGTGTGTGTGGGGCTCTCAAGCACATTGTAGGATGTTTTAACATTATCTCTGGCCTCTAGCCCCTAGATGCCAGTCATTCCTCTACAAATTTTGGAAACCAAAACTATATCTAGAGGCTGCCTAAAATCTGCTGGAGGATAAAATCACCTAACACTGCCTTTGTGTTAGAATCTAACAGCAACAAAGATGCCTTTCTGTTTACCCTCTTTCAAGAATAACCATAGCAAGAGCAAAGCAACAATATTAATTCTAGATTTTGTACCACTTTATTAAAATTGGTAAAATTAGGATCCAGGAAAAAGATTTTGAAGTCATTATAAAAATTTTCACTTTGGGGGCAGTGGAAAGAGTTGAGCATTTGTAGTCATTCAGAGCTAGGTTTAAATTTCTGATTCCTATACTTAATAGGTGATCATCATGGACAACTTATTTAATCCTTTGTGTGTCAGTTTTCTCATTAGCAAAATCAGAGCTAATAATACTTCCTGGATTTATTGTGATAATTAAATGAAATTATCTTATATTAGAATACTCAAAATGGTAGCTAGATTGTGTCCTCTGTATTCAAACCACCCTCCACAGAGATCATCAAGATTATCAATAAAGGTGTTTGAACTTGAAACAAATGAGAAAACCAGACTGATAAAAACTACAATCCATTGGTGCTTTTTTAAAATTGCAATACTTCACAGTAATAATACAAAAATACCAGTTCAATTCCTTTGTCCTGGTCTTTTTAGAGAAAAAAAAACTAATGAACCCTGAATATTTGTGAAAAAGCTGAATTTAGTTTCTGCTAGAAGTAAAAGTTTTTCATTTCTGTTAGAATATAAATAGGCAGGAACCCTAAAATTCCAGAATACTATCCTGTGTATTACCCTTTCTTCCTGCAGGTTTCTCTGTAGTCAAGCAGTAAAGCATAGCCACTGGAATTTCATTTTCTTATTAGTTGACCTAGTGTCTACATTAATGTATGGCTATGCTGCATTCTATGCTATAACTGTGCTTATGATTTAAGATTTTGAGGTAAGTGGGCTCCAATGACTTGTCATTACACTAAGAATAAAAATGTTGAACCAGCATTCTCAAATAATAATATTTGAACCAGCAGCACTATAGCTAGGGCTGGGATCAATCAATCAATCAATCAATCAATCAATCAATCAATCAATCAATAATTGATAGTGTATATAGAACATGTCCTATTTTATTAAATTGACTTAATATGGGGGAAGGAGAAAGGAAGAAAGAAAAGATCTGCCTAACCTATCTTAAGAAAATTGAACTGATTTAGCTTTGTAGCATAATACTCCCAAATCTAGAGCTTCTTCATTGCATTAACTTTAGACACCATTCACATCTTAGTCTTACATGGATTTTTGCAAAGCTGATTATTTTTCAATTATGCCCATAATTTACATGATAAAAACTCCTACTTTCCTTCGTTTTATACTTCCTTAAATGCAGTTTGCATTTTTGTGTTGTATTTCCTACTCATCTTCTTGTCTTTTAAAGGCCTCATAAGTACTCCCTCTTACTACAACTACCTCTATATAAAACTGAGCAACAGCTCATGAGGCATGTGGAGAAATATTTTTTTGTTCTTTGTGAATCATTCAACAGTCAACTCATTGGTTAATATAATGTGTCTAGGTATGCATGGGCATGTGTATGTTTCTGCCAATATCTCTTCTTCCCCAACTGTCTTCTCCTGGAGTTGCAATTACATGTATATTATAACCATTTGATACTGTTCCACAGCTATAGAATGCAACACTCTCTTTCATACTTTCTCTTCCTTCTCTCTCTCTCCCTTCCTCTCTGCACTCACATGTTTTATTTTGGATAATTTTTGTTGAACTATCTTCAACTTCATTCTTTACTCAGTTGTCTCAAATTTACTGTCAAACCTTCTTTACCTCTGTTATCTTTTTGTTTCTAATAGTTCAGCTTGACCTTTTCTTATAGTTTCCATATCTTTGCTGATATTTCCCATCTATTCATGAGTGTTGTTCACCTTTTCCATTAGAACATTTAATTATAATTGTTTCAAGTTATCTGAATAGTTTCAACATTTATGTCATTGATATTTGAATATATTTCTGATGTATTTTTCTTTTGCTAATTTTCCTTCTTGTGCTAATTTTTACTTGATAAACAGCAGGTTGTGCAGGACAGAACAGAATAGTTTTATTTTAATTTATTTTAATTTGTATTATTTTATTGAGATAATGTTGGCTTACAGCACTGAATATGATGTAGGAGTACAGGCTCACATCTCTTCAGATATATGCTACCCCAACACACCTACCACTAAACACCCACAATCCTCTACCTGGAGTCAGATTTTTCTTTTTATATATATGTATAATTTTTTTATTTTCTAATTTTCATACATCAGTCATATTTGCATAGTTATTGTTCCCCTTAGGTATGGCCCTCCCCTCAATATTGCACCCTTATACCACAACTCCATTCCCCCTTCTCCCACGTCCCCCTCATCTCCTCTGGTTACTCCAATTCCTCTCTCACTACAAGTCGTTGGTTGATGCTTTGCCCACTGATATCTTTTTTTCTGGAGCAGTGTCCTTTTTTCTGGATGAGAACCTGCACCCCTGGAACTTAGCAGACCAGGCTGTTCAGTTCTTCAGGAGTAACTGTGAGGCAAATAGCCAGATTGAGCATGTCAGGAACCTCTCACAGGGCAGGTGTGTGATGTACTTCTCCAGATTCCTTTATTGTGGCACTTCCCATGTCCTATGGTGGAGAACACAGACAGTCTCCTTTTTTCCAGACCTGTGTGTTCACTGGATTCCATACCTCTTCATTAACACTGGCTGTCTCCACTATTCTCTTGTCTGTCACATGCTGCTGCTTCTATGCTGTATAGTTCTGGCATCTGCTATTGGGAACCCAACTCCCAGCCACTGGCAGTGGAGAAGTTCCGCAGTGGGGACAGACTACAGCAGGTGGTTGGTCCACCTCCTTTCCTTTCTCTTGGTTTAAAGTTCTGCCATGAGGCTACAGCCACACCTCTGAGACTTTCCTCACTTATTGATTGCAAAAGGAGGGAGACTCACATTGCACACATTTCTGGACTAGGAATATGGTTTCCAGCCCCGGAGACATTGTAGGTGGAGTTCTGTAAAAGGTCACCACAATAGCTAGTCTCACAGCCTTGTCTGTTGTGGTTCTGACCATGCTCTGTTTGGGTTCTACCCAGTTAATGAGTATACCCAGGGCCATCATTTGTTCCTTTCTTCTCTTGTATATCTGCAGCTGGATTGTTGGTTTTCTTATTCCTAGTGCAGGTCTGATTGAAACAGAAGTAAATATAGGGGGACCTGGGGCCTCCCCTGGTAGTCCATGCCAAGGCAGAGGCCTGCTTTCCCAGCCTAGACCGCAAGACCCTGAGACCCTGGTAGCACAGGACTCACCCTGCTCCTATCCTGTCAGCAGCCTAGGCCACTTCAGGGGTGTGCTGGGGATCCTCCCCCAAACCCCAAGCCATCTAAAAGGACTTCGGCTCCCACCTCTGACCCAACTAGGTCAAATTTGTCACAGACAAAATTGTTTTTAATGACTGGAAATGGGCATGTCCTACTGTTAGGCATTTAGTGTGGCAAGATTAAAATAATCTAATCAAGAAGTGAAGTGGATGTCAGTTTTTTTCTCACTATATTTCTAAGTTCCTCCACTTACTTTCTGTTAACAGTTAGCACTTCATTGCTCTAGGGTTTCACCAATGTTTTTACTATTCTCTTTAGTCTTTTACTGTGATCTTGTGCCTCAGAGAAGGTATAGCATCAAATTTATACTTTAAATATGACAATGGTTGTGGAGGACAGGGAAGGACATTCTCTATTGTCTTCTCAGACTATTGTTCTCAGACTATGTTCCTGGTTCTCCTGAGAAGGGCTTTCTGTCCTACTGGGCAGAAATCCTTTACTTTGTTTGTTTGTTTTTTTCCATTACATTCCTCAAGCCACCGAAGGTCTTCAGCTGTGCTCTGGCCATAGCAAGATTTGCTGTTATTCCCCTAGCATTTATTTTCCAGAGGAAAATATTAGCAGGAATTTGTTTTCCCACACTGGTTACTAGTCCCCTCCTCCAGGCCTATATCATGAGGTAGACTTTCTGTGATTTTCCATCAGGTCCTACATTTTTGTTTGGGGCATGTGTGTATACAGCCAGAGTTTGTAGAGAATAGCCTGTAAGTGGGTTTGTACTCCCCATAGCCTACATATCTTAGTAGTTCTATATTTTCATACTAACTTACATACTTTAGCAATTTTTTAAGACATTTATCTAAAAGTTTCCTGCTTGTATGGCAGCCTGTCATCCTCCCATATTCTTCCATAAGTTAGCCAGTATTCATATCTCGTTTCTTCTTGGAAGCACTTGTTTTTCTTTAAATTTCAGGCCAGTTTGGCCTCCACCCTTTTGGTGTTGGGGTGGGGGTAGTGCATACCCAAGGGGAGAGGGGATTAGTGGGCTTCACCTTCCAGGCCTAGCCCTGAGCCTAGCCCAGCTGGAGGTGGGAGCTGAGGTCCTTTTGAATGGTGCAAGCCCTTGGAAAAGAGCTCCAGCAAACCCCTGCTGTGCTCTAGGACATTGGGGGGCAGGAGGCAAGAGTGAGTTCTATGCCACCGAGATCATGGGGTCTCAGGGACTCTCTGGGTCCAGGGATCTCAGTCTGGGAAAGCCAGCCTCCTCCTCCTCCTCCACGTGGGCATGGGGTGGAGGCTGGGCATCTCTGCTGGGTGCTGGCTCAGGGTGGAGTCCCCTCTCTGGTTTACTCCAGCCTCAATCAGACCTGCACTAGGAATGAAAAATCCAGTCCCTCCAGCTGCAGATATAATGCAGAAGAAAGAAAGTAATAATGGCCCTGGATACACTCACCACCTGGGTGGGACAAGCAGTGTCGGAAACCACCAAGACAGGAAGGTGAAACCAACAACTGAGGTGACCTGTCACAGATTTCTACCTGCATCATCTCTGGTAGTGGGGAACCATACCCCAGGCCCACAGTAATGTGCAACGCGAATAGGCTCCTTCCTTTACCAATCAATGGAGGAAAAAAGCCACAGTGATGTGGCTGTGATGCCATAGCAGAACTGCTAACACGAGAGAGGAGAGGAGCTGGACCCACCACCTAGGGAAGTCTGTCCCCACCAGGGAACACCTCCACTGCCAGTGACTGGGAGCTGGATTTCCAAATCCAGATATCAGAATTGTATGACAAGAACCAGCAACATGTGACAGACACCAGAAAGGATCCTGGAGAAGCGCACTGCGTATTTGACCTGCAACAAGTTCCTGACAAACTTGGCCTGACTATCCACCTCAGTTATCCTGGAGACCCAAACAGCCTCCACTGTCGCTGTCCAGGAGTACAAGTCTACACCCAGGAAAAAAAAAGGACATAGTTCCAGAAAAAGAAAAGACCAATGAACCAAACATGGATCAAACACTTGCAGCAAGAGGAGAGGGGAAGGGACAAAGAAGGGGAATGCAAACGTGACCAATTTTGTATGAAAATTACAAAATAAAAATAAATAAATAAATTTCAGGCCAGTTTGTTGCCCTGTGACCTTCCTTCTCAGATAGGTTCGTGGAAATTTGTATATTATTCAGTTTTAGAGGATAATGATGATATTCTTCCCAACTTTCACTATACCCAGTGGAAGCAAGAACAGTCCTTACAATGTTTTTATAAAAAGATCTAGTAATGCTTATTGAATCTAAATGAAGTCTCTGTACTTTTTATTGTTATTTTTATTTTTTATTGATAATAGATTTTTCTTTCAACATTGTATACCCTAAAGTACTCTCACCATCATATCACTCATGAACCATTATGTCCTCATTCCTCACCATTTTGCCATCCCTCCCTCTCCCTTTCTTGCTGTATGCTTTAGTTCTATTATCAACTTGTTTTTTCAACTTTCTTGTTCTTTTGTTTTCTCTATATCCCATGTATAAGTGAGAACATCCAGTATTTATTTTTTTTCTTTCTGGCTTATTTCAACTACTGTGATTCCTTCTCGTTGCATCCATGTTGCCATGAATAACATGAGTCTGTCTTTTTTGATTGCTGAATAATATCCCATTGTATTAATATACCACAACTTTTTTAATCTATTCATCTGTTTGGGGGCATTTTTGTTGTTTTCGTATCCTGACTTTTGTAAATAGTGCTGCAAGAAACATTCGAGTACAGGTTTCCTTTTGAATTACTGTTTTGGTGTCCTTTGAGTAGATTTCTAGAAGTGAAATCACTGAATCAAATGGTAGTTCCATTTTCAGTAGTTTGAGGGTCCTGCACACAGCTTTCCATACTGACCAGACCACTTGTATTCCAGTTTATCAACATTGGCTGTATTGACTTTTTAAAAATTTTTTTAATTTTTTTTGTGGGAAGAAAGCAAGTTACATAGATAGGTATACATATTACAATACCATAATTACAAAATTATAACCATGCAAAATAATATATCATTTATTGATGTGTGATTTAAAAGTCTCAAATACCACTGGAATGGTAATCATCGAATCCAGTGTACTGACTACTATTTCTGGGACTGTATAATGGGGAATAGGATAGAATAGATATCCACAGAGAATGTCAACTATCTCTGTCATGATTGTTTTTTTTTTAATTTAACTTAAATTTTTTAATTTGCATGTATATATGTGTGTTTATATTTATATTACATTATTGTGTACCCTGGGGCTTTCCCACTTCCCTAACACCTGTTAACCATCCTACTCTTTTATGTACTTCACCTTCCCCCTCCTCTCTCACTCCATTGTTCAGTCCCATTGGTTGTTTTTATTTTTTCTTATTTGTTTGTTTGTTTTACCCTGTATCCATCATATAAGTGAAATCATCCTGTATTTCTCTTTTTCTTTTTGGCTTATTTTTGCTAATATGAGTCCTTCTAGTTTCATCCATGTTGCTGTGAATGACATGTGTTCGTCCTCCTTGGTTGATGCGTAGTATTCCATCGTGTACATATACCACATATTTTTGAGCCAGTTGTCGGGTTTGGGGCATTTGGTTTGTTTCCAAATCTTGGCAATTGTAAACAGAGCTGCAATGAACATGTGCATACAGGTGTCCTTTTGAATTAGTGTTTTCATGTCCTCTGGGTAGAGGAGCGATTGCTGGGACAAATGGTAATTCCAATTGTTTCAATTCAATTTCAATTGTTTGAGGTTCCTCCACACAGTCTTCCATAGTGGCTGGGCCAATTTGCACTCCCACCAGCAGTGGAAGAGAGTTCCTTTTTTTCCACATCCATGCCAACACTTGCTGTTGTCCATTTTATTTATATGGGCCATTCTTACTGGTGTAAGATGGTACTTGTCTGGAGGGCAAAAATTTTCTCTCAGTCAGTTGGGTTTCTTTTTGTTTTGTTTATTGTCTCTTTTGCTGTACAAAAACTTTTTAGTTTGATATAGTAACAGCTGTTTATGTTTTCCTTCAATTTTTTGTCAGCCATTGTTGTTTCGCAAAATGGATTTCTGAGGTGAAATTCATGAAGGGTTTTGCCCAGGTTTTCCTCGATGTATTTTATGGTTACAGGTCTCACTTCCAGGTCCTTTATCCATTTTGAGTTGATTTTTGTACAGGATGTGAGGGTGTTGTTCTGGTCCATTTTTTTACATGTCTTGATCCAGTTTTCCCAGCACCATTTACTGAAGAGGCTCTCCTTTTTCCAGGGTATGTTTTTTGCCCCTTTGTCAAAGATTAGTTGACCATATATGTGTGGTTTTATTTCTGGGTATTCGATTCTGATCCATTGGTCTGTTTGTCTGTTTTTGTACCAGTACCATCTATTGACATTTAAGCTAGATGATTCTTTGTCATGGGAAACTTTCCTACATTTTGAACATTAACAGTCTCCCTGCTCTCTACATACTAGATATCAGATGCAATCCTCCTGCCCACAGTTGTGACAAATAAAAATGTTTGCAAACATTGCCAGAGGTTAGCCCAGTGGAGGGAGTGGTGAATGACTCCTGATTGAGAACTACTGTAATAGCAATTTGTTAATAGAACTATTGATTTTTTTCACAGCTTTGATAATTAGCAAAGGTATAAGATTTTTGTCTAATTAACCTTATCATGAAATATAACTGAGGAAGAGTATCAGTAAAGTCATGCCTAAAATTGTCTTCTGACTTTACCTGAATAATTATTTATTTAATTTACCATCATATCTTCTTTTTATCTTCTCCCTCAATAGTTTACGAGTTCAGTAGTCAAGAATGATTTCATACTTTATATATATATTTATATATATATGTATTTCAACTAGCCTATGTCTTACACATTACATGTTTATGGAGTTAAGTCAGCCTATACTATTAAGATAAGCATTGTGTGAAAAGTGTACAAATATGGAAAGCTCTACTGTAATCATTTAAGAAATATAAGTAAGAAAACTACAATACATGAGAAATAGAAGGAAGGTGAATATATTGAAAGCTGTACGCTGAATAATATTCCACAGAACTGAGGCATACAGCAAAGGAGGGCGAGAGAGGACAAAATAGAGGGATGAACACAAGGGAATATGGTGACAGCTCACAGGTCATATGGTGATGGGAGAATTATGGAGGCTATAACAGTGTAAGAAAAAAAATTTAAGTAGTAAAATTTTAAAAAAGCCTAAAGTGTGTTCTGGAAGTAGTAAGAACTATTGATAATATAAAACCCATTAGATTTTGCTTGATTAATGTCATGTGCTACTTTTTAATCCTTCCAAACATAATTTCTCTCCTTTGCTATGTAAATTTACTGTATCCAGATGGCAGTAGAGTTATATGGCTCTGAAATGTATATTAATTTGGTAATAGAAAATAGCTGTTAGCCTGTATTCCTCTTTTTTCCCATAGAACAAAAATGAAAATCTTTCTATTCAATGAAATGTATTTAAATTTTTACTAAGTAAAGCATACAGTAACCTAACATAGCTTTAATTGCAATAAAAATGAACAGAAACTCGTGTTTTTATGTATAGTACTTTGGAGTGACCCTTAGCAGTCCTTAAGAATATTCCAAAGTACTATGAGCTGAAGATTATTTTTCAATACTAAAGCATTATTTTTGCTATACACTATGCTGATATTTACACAATGGTGCAAAAGCAATGATGAGAAAACCACCAGTGCCATCGCATAAATCAAAGCACAGTAGTAGTCATTTGTATTATTTATCACAATGTACTCATGGGGCATGGGGAAGTCACTGTTGTTTAGTGTGCCTGATGAAGTATTAAAAATATTAATTTCATTAGCTATGGACTGTTGAGTATACATCTCTTTATTGTCAAGTGGGCTGAAGCCACTTCTCATACAAAGTGTGATAATAGTTGTCTCCAGAAAAAAGGTCTTTTACCTACTTAGAATAATTCCAAGGTATGCCATTATTTTTGAAGCAATTGTAATTGGAGTTTGTTTCTTGATCTTATTTTGTTCTTGTTTGTTGTTTGCATATATGAATGCTATGGATTCTTGTATGTTGATTTTGTGATATGCCACTTTGTTGTATTCACCTATTTTTTCTAAGACCTTTTTGGTAGAGTCCTTGGGGTTTTCTATGTATATTGTCTGCTGCAAATTGTGACAGTTTCCCTTCCTTTTTAAATTGAATTGCCTTTATTTCCTATTTTTGTCTGATATCACTGACCAAAGTCTGTAATACCAAGTTAACAAAGAGGCAATAGGCATCCTTGTTTTATTCCTGGTCTTAATGGAAAGTGTTCAGTTTATGTTGGTTTTTGCTTTGTATTGTCTTTATTATATTGAAGTAGATTGCTTCTATTACATCTTATTTTGTTTTTATCATAAATGGCTTTGGATCTTATTAAGTACTTTTCTGCATCCATTCATATTATATGATTTTATCTTAGCTTTTGTTGATGTTATATTAATCAATTTATATATGTTAAGCCATCCTTCCATCTCTGACATGAATCCTATTTCATCATGATGTATCATCCTGTAGTATAATATTAAATTTGATTTGCTAGTATATTGTTTGAGAATTTTACATCAATATTCATTAGATCTATTGATCCATATGTTTCTTGTACAATTATTTAATTGTGCTGTCTTTATCTGGTTTGAGTATTAAGGTTATGCTGAAATTGTAAAATATATTATTAGTTGTCATTCCCTCTCCTTGGATTTTTCAGAATAAATTGTGGTTGGTGGGAGTACAATGCACTGTGTTGGAGGACTACAGGCATTTTGGTAGTGACTATGGTGTGGTAAAATCACATGAAGGGGGTTATCTTATACCTCTAAATTATATATAAATGTTACTATAATAAAAAATATATTAAAAAGCAATTTCAGCAAGATGGCTCTTTTTCAATTCTACCTTAAAATTTTGGTATAAAACATTTGTGAAGCTGTTTGACCCTGAGCTTTTGTTTCTAAGATTGTTTAATCGCTGTTTCAATGTGCATGCTTGTGATCAGTTAATTCAATTCTGTTCCTGGTATAGTCTTGGTAAACAGCATTGATTCATAAATTTTTCCATTTCAAATTTATCAATCTGTTGATGTGAGTTGTTCATTTAATCATTTTTTGGGGGGGTGGAGGGGGGACTAGGTCTTGCTATTTTTGCTTGTGGAACCTCAGGCTCACGTTGCCCAGGATACCACATATCAAGTAATCTCCAGCCTCAGCTTCTCAGGTTGCTGGGATTACAGGCACGTGCCACCATGTCCAGCTGTATTTTTTTGGAGCTAGGTCTTGCTATGTGCCCCCAGCGAGACACAAACCATGATCCCTGGCCCTGGCTATGGCTACCTAGGCTGCCGCTTACAGGCATGTGCCACCATGCTTGGCCAAGTTCATGTAATCTGTTAAGAGCCTTTGTATTTCTGTGCCATCTGTAGTAATTTCTCTGCTTTCATTTGTAATTCTGTTTATTAGTTTTTCTCTTTTTTTGTTATCCTAGCAAGAAGTTTATTTTGTTTATCATCCAAAGGAAACATTTCATGTATTTTGTAGTCTTTCTATTTTCTCTTTTAGTTTTGTTCTGTTTGTTGTTTCCTTTCTTCTACTTACTTTAGGTCTTGTGTGTTTTTCTTTTTCAAATTGCTTTAGATGTAGTGTTAGGCTATGTGGGATATTTCTTGTTTCTTTATGTCAACTTCTATAGTATTATCTTCCCTCTTTACAGCACTTGTATATTCCATGGCTACTGGTAGCTTGTAGCCTCGTTTTTGTTAGACTGAAGGTATTTTATATTTGTTTCCATTTCTCTTTATTCCATACTTATTAAGGGCCATATTTAGTCTCCATATATTTATATTTTCCTTATAATTTCTTTCTGACTTTATGAAATTAAGATTTTACTATCTATAATCATATTGACAATTGATTTGTATCCCAACATATGATCTATACTTGAGAATATTCCATGTGTTCTTGAAAAAAAAAATGCTGTGGTTTGGGCTAATGGAATATTTTGTACATATCTATTAATCCTCTTTGTTCTAAAACCTGATTTCCTTAGTCTCTGTCTTATTGATCTGTTCAAACATGTAAGTTGAATATTAGAATACCCTAGCATTATTCTGTTGTTGTAAATACCTCTCTTCTTTTTCATGACTATCTTTTATATCTGGATGTTTCATTATACAGTGTATATATATTTTGTATATTGTTTTTTTCTTGTATTAGGCCCTTAATCATAATGTGATGTATCTCATTTTACCTTTTTTAATTATCTGTTATCTCATACAAGTTTTTTCATCTCATACAAGTATAGTTATTCCTGACTTTTTTGATTATCATTTGCTTATAAGACTATCTTCCAACCTGGAACTCTCTGTGCTTGCTTTTATTGGTAAGATTGGTTTCTTTTTAATAGTAGGAGGTGGACTTTGTTTTAAAATTCATTCAGGAACTTTATACCTTCTGACTGATGAAATCAGACTATTTATATTTAAAGTGGTAATTGATATGTACTTCAATAATGTCTTAATTATGTAATATGTAATTATGTAATACATTAAAAAACTAGCTTGTCTTGTTTTTTTTATATTTTAGGTATTCCTTTTATTTTTTTATTTTATTGCTTGCACATATATAGCTGTGTGTATATATAGGGTGCCGCTGGCTTTCCTAATCAGAGATAGCAAACACCTGCCTACACTCCCCCTTCCTCCATTACTCTTAAACTTTAAAATGTTAATTATCTCTCAGGTTTGTTTGTCTTCTTTGGAATTCAACAGGCCCTCACCCTGTGTCCCTATAAATACCCTTCTATTATTAATAAAGTTGTCTCATGGTTCATACTTCCATCTAACCCCCGGCTGTGGCTGGGTAAATCTCTTCTCGTAAATTCATTTCTCATACCTTGCGTCTGACGGCCAACATCATATGCATATATATATTACATTATCACCTGTGAACCAGCTCAGTCTTTTGTGCCCTCCCCCTTCCCCATTTTCCCTCCTCCCCCTCTCTCGCTCTGTTTCAGTTCTATATTTTTGGTAGTTTTATATTTTTCTTGTCTGTTTGTTTGTTTTTCCTAAATCCCTCATATAAGTGAGACCATCCCATATTTCTCATTTTCTTTCTGGCTTATTTCCACTAACATGATTCCTTCTAACTGCATCTATGTTTTTTTAGATTCCAGTCTATTGGTTTTTTGTGTTACATTATTAATTTTTTGGAAGTTTCTGCTGATATTTCTGCATCTTAATAAATTAATAATAGTGAATGATTTTTCATAATTAAATCCCAGACATTAAAGTGAAGGTCTGTGCCTCACTCTTTTTAAAATTCCAAGTGTATTAATTACATAACAAAGTTACATTTAGGTAATCGTGTGTCTGAATGTTTGTGTGTGTGTGTATGTGTGTATTCCTGAACTTCAAGATTTTTTTCTATCTATAAAATATTTGAATCATCTCTTTTTTTTCATATTTAGGTAACTTAAGAGTGAACTTTATTTTCTCCTAGTAAAATAAAGTACAAATGATTTAATGGAAGTAAGAACTGGAAACATTAGATTAATACACTTAAAATTACTATTCATATGTTTAGTGTATTTCTCTAAACCAATTCTCTTTTAAACTATCGAAACTGTACATTAAAGTTGTTTCTTTACAGAGTGTCATCTGGCTGCTTTGTGAGAATTATAACTATAGATATGAGAGAAAACCTTTAGATCTAAATATTCCTAATCAAATCAAAAACAAGTTATTCAAGTAAGGAAGGAAGCTCCTCATGATAAAAAGAATTAAGGCAAAAGGATACTAGAAAAAAGTCACTTGTTTTATAAAAGTTCACCTTCAGAACAGGAATTTAAGTTTGCATTTATGTTGGCTGTGACTGAAGAGATGTGGGAAGGAAGGAGAATAAACACTGTTTGTTTGGGAAGTAGAGTTTGAATGGGTGGAAGATAGGAAAGACACAGCCCAGACAGTACTTTTGGGTATAAGAGAAAATTGGCTTCCTGTGTGGTAAGGGAAGAAAGTATTCCACCTGAGTTCTGCATTAGAGAAAGGAGAATAGTGGAGAAATTGCACTGGGCAGATAGAACTGTGTATGACTCAATATTATGGACTATCTTAAATTGTGTTAGGACGGGTTGCCATGGAAATGGTTTTACCTCTACAAGAAAAGAGCCTGGGAAAAAAGGAAGTTTATGGGGTGGGTGAATGAACTAGATAATGTATTGGGAGAAGATATCTTAGCACCTAATTGCCCATGGAGAGCAGCAGCTTAGTGCTCTTAGGAGCTCTTGCAAATACTTTTTGCTCTCTGTGCTCTCTCCTTAATTTCTTTCCTTTTACCCTATTCCTTGCTTTTTATTATAATTTCTGCATTTCTCTTTTCTCACTCTTTGACCACCTACCTTCACCTGTGTGCTTACCAGCAGGCCTCTTCCTGAGCTCTAGCTACAATCACTGGGCTATCTCCCCCTTCCCCAAGTTGTTCCTTGCCAGGATACATTTGAAGAGAACAGCAGTTGGTAAAGTGAGTTTGGATGACATGACAGAGGTGTGAAGGATGGAGGGGGAGAAATGAAAGCCTTTTTTTGGTATATTTTGATTTTCTTATTGAGGAAGCAGAGTTTGTTTTATTTTTAACTGAAGCCTTTTCCTTGGTGATTTCTTACTTTTCTGTGTCTTCAGGTATTGTTTGTGCCTCACCTGGAAGGAATATATGATGCTGGCAGTAATTATGTAGTAGTCCCTTTAAGTCTTCCAAAGATTTTGGATCTCTTGAGTGTTGACAGTTTTGTCCACAAGGGGATCAGAAATAACTTGAGGGATGCTTATCTGATTACTGAGTTTGTTGTGAGGGTCATGGAAAACTGAAAAAGATCCAGTGCAGAGGCGTGATATTCTGGTCTAATTAAATAATTTAGCTTGCAGCTTGCCTGAAGACTGTTCTCCTTCACTTCAGAGTCTTCTCAAAGATATCTCCACCCTCAGATCCCACCAAAGAGAACTGTGCTTCTCTTTGACCAGTGCCCATCTTTGAGGCTGATGCAGTTTGGAGAGACAGGAACCCTTTGCACATCAGCAGCAAAAGAAACATGACTTGATTACTGAGGAATTTGGGTAACAACTCAAACAAGGCAGTCATTATAAGAGAAGTGGATGGAGGTGTGCTGCTGTGCACTCTCACACTTAAAGGTTTGACACTAAACCTAGAAGGAGTTGGGAGATTTTTACTTAGAATAGTGCATGCTTTCAGTATTAAAAAAAAATCCACAGGAAAAATAAATAAATACAGGAATGTAGATGTAATATAAGTAAAAGCAGCATGGAACGAAAGTGATAAATGATTTCTCTGGGATTATGGGGGATGGTTGAATCCGGAAGAAGATAGTTTCTCTAAGTTTCTGGGTATCACACTTTTAAATTTAGAGCTACTCTTTTTTGGGACCTGTGTCATCTTTATTCTAGTTGCCTGGTATATTTATCTTAAATGCACCTTTATCATCTACCTTTCAACTCGAAAATCTTCTTTTAGCATGGTTTCACCCACATATAAGTATGATGAGCAAGTTTTTTTTCTATTCACCAATGACAGGAAACCTGGAATTCATGTAAATTCTCAGTAAGAATACTATTAGAACTGGAGAAAAACATGTGGAGAGAAAAACCAGAATACAAATAACACTAAATAAAACTATATGCCAGCCTTGTTGCATATCTAAATAGAAATTACAAACTTGAACAATTCTAACCATCTTGTGGTACTGGAGAAATCGATATTTTCCTTCCTATCTGTGGGCCAAGTCTAATTATAACCCCAGTAATGTCTCTGGGCATCATGCTACTTCTGATAGTTGAAAATGAGGTTATTTATTACATGTATTTTACACTATTTTGAATTTTTTTAGTTAAGAAAAAATAGTCAATTTTGTTTTTTAGGTAACATACATAACATTGTATATAATTTAGAGGTATTGGATAAATTTTTAAATAGCAAGCACCTTTTTCTCAGACTTCATAGTGATCTTGAAATGGATTTTTGTATGAGGATATAAATTTGGAAAATGAACGCATCATTTCATTAATAGAATCCTGAAATAATAGATCTTTGCAACTGAAGTTTTGCAATTTTGTGAATTGACTTAAATTGGAACTGTTTCAGCTGTTTCAGCATCAGTAGTGGCATGACTCATTCTTTAAAACTAAATTTGAAAATGACTAATGCTACAAGTAAACTGGTTAACTCCCTCCAAAAATTCTTCAGTTATATAGACTTGTCACATCAATAATGTAATATAGCATATATGGTACAGTGTCTTGTGATGTTAATATTGTTTTAGGATTCAATCACTGTGGTCAATCAAGTAAAAATTACATGTACACATTAATAAGAACTTCACGGGGGACCGTGCTAACTATACCCCTGGAGGCTCTGCCTTCCCCTTGCAGACCGCATCAGAAGGGGGGGGGCTGCTGGGTGTCAGCGCCAAATGGGGGGCATGGGGTTAGGGGAAGGGAGGTCATTATTAGCCCCCCTGAATTGCTCCAAAACCAGTCAGTCCTCACCAGGAACAACAAAATCACTAATTTAGCAGCAGCAGATATACATGAAGATGGAGGTGAGGAGAAAGAACTAAGGCCCAGGACAAACAAACATGTCAGATCCAGGAGACATAGGGCTGTGATACCACCTATAATGACAAACTCTCTCAGAAATACACCCATGAGATTTCCACAGATGGGACTGGAATTACCAGTTCACAGATGCCATCAGTGCAAACTAGGCACCCTCCCATTTCACAGGGAGAAGAAAGCCACAGAGACGGGGCAGTGGCCCCACAAAGAGTCTGACCAACCATCCGCCAGTGCTTATCCTGATCAAGAACTTTATATGTGGACATCAACTGGAGAAACACTCCCAATACCAAAGACTGAACTACAAAGCAAAGAAGTAGCAAAATGTGAATGAAACTGGGTCAGAGAAGATGACCAATAAAAAGGTAGA
Organism: Uropsilus gracilis; assembly: GCA_004024945.1. Taxonomy (NCBI): domain Eukaryota; kingdom Metazoa; phylum Chordata; class Mammalia; order Eulipotyphla; family Talpidae; genus Uropsilus; species Uropsilus gracilis. The sequence goes on along the minus strand of PVHY01001880.1, from coordinate 46,208 downwards.
GACACTGAAAAGATACATTGCATGAACGAACTGGCTACCCATAGCAAATCTACATCTGAAAAACTAAGTACAGGCCACTGTGTCCCAGGAAAACACATCTACACCTGACAAAAGGACATCGCTCCAGAAAAGAAAAGGAAGAGTTCAATGGACTAAAAATTGACTAATAGCTGGCAGTGAAAGAAATGATACAGTGTCCGGGGGTGGGGGGGCAAAGAGGAAAGAAGGGGTATGAACACCCAAAGAACAAGAAAGAAATGCAAACATAAATAAACAGACAAATAAATAATTCTGCAAAATACAAAACAAAAAACCTTCATGAAAGCACTAAAATCTTAGTATAACTTCTTTGTGCTTATACAAATCTGTTGTGTTTGGCCATTAAAATAGCATACATCTGTCTGATAACTTTAAATTCAACAATATAAAAATCAAATATTGGAGTTTTATCTATATTGAAAACTTTGGAAATATATTTTCCATTTTAAAGGTTTATATTTTTTTCTTTTAAACTATTTATAATTACCAAATTTTAACCTGAAATATCTTTTAAGATTGCTTTATAATTAATTAAATCTTTTGAATGCAGTGGACTAACAGAAAAGTCTTTGAGGAGGAACAGTATAATAGTTATTATAATTAGTGACTTTCAATCGAGATACTTATTTTAAATAGATCTAAATATCTGCCTATTTAGAACAACTCAGGAATATGGTTTAACAATTTTAAATAGACAGGTGATTTCATTCATATTGGAATATAGAGAAACAAAGCAAAGGAACAGACAAAAACAAACCAAAACAAGCCCTGGGAGTCTGGCTACAGAATAAGTCTACCAGAAGGGAACAAAGTGTGGAGGGAGTCAAATTCACTATGGTAGAGGACTGTGGGTACCTTGGTGGTAGATGTGGTGTGGTGTGGTTAAAAAAAAAAAAAAAATTGAAGACATGTGAAACTATTCATCTGAATAATATACAATGTTGTATACCAATGTAGGCACAATGAAAGAATACAATTTAAAAAACAATTATTTTGATGTTTATAAGAAAAAATTTATAAGCTATTCACATGGCTTGATGTTAATGTTCTTATAGAGAACAAATTTCCTTTAAAATAATTCACATCTACACACAGGTTTATTTCTGTGTTTTCTTTGGAAGTAAAACCTGCTTTGATTTTAGAGAACAAACAACTAATAAATCTAATTAAAAGGAAAACTGGTTTAGAATTTTTAAATTTCCACTTTATACAAATTTTTAAAAATTAAGCCATTTTTTAAGATTTTATTTGATGTAATCTAACTTTATTAATGGAGACCCAGTAACTCAAAAACCTTCACTTTATTACATTATCTATCATTGAACATAATATTTCAAATTAAACAGAAATAGCCAAATTATTAGGGACTTCATACTACTACTGAGATTACTGTTCCTTTCCTCTTTTTTCTTAGTTTGCTTTAAGTGATCTTAAAGTGTAGATCCATGACCAGGAGCATCAATATCACCCGGGAAACTGGTGAAAATGCGGATATTCAGGCCACAACCCTGACTTTAATGAGAAACTCTGAAGGCAGGACCCAGAGATTTGTCTGCTAACAAACCTTCCATGTATTCCTGATTTATGCTACAATCATTTTTCTGTTTGTGTTTCTGTTTCTCTCTGCATGTATATATGTATATGTGTATACATACATATTATATACATAATTTATAGGACTACTCTCTGAAGAGGGGGAATTTTATCGGGTTACTCATATATAATATTTATTCATGCTTTTGTCCCCTCCTTAGTTTTTCTGATTGATTCCTGACTTTATTCAATGATAAAATGAAGATTCCTGTCTTCGCTGAAGAATTCATTGAATCATCATATTAACAGAACTATATTGCACCCTTGAAAAGTATTCTTCCAAGGTCAGTCTTAAGTCTTTTCTGATTTTCTTTGAAAGTATTATTCTGATATTAATAAAAATATAATAAAAGTGACTAAGTTATTTCCCTAAACTGAAGGACCATAGGAGAATAGTGGGTAGAACAATTTTACTTCCATATACAATAATCTATTCACACTCCTTGTGAAATTTTGGTAACTTCTATTACCTTGCTTCTTAGGTGAATTTAGCCAGTTGAATAATGGAAACTTTGCCTTTTAATGTTTATTGTAGTTGGGTTCATTATGGGAACCATATTAGTTAAATTAGATGGGAAAAGTGATCATTTAAAAGACAGGTAAACTGAAAGAAGGCAGAGTCAGAATAAGATTTATCTGCTCTGCAAATAGTGACCTACATTTGGAGAAGAATAAATAGTTATTTTGGTTTTGTGCTTCTGTTTAAATTTATGTGGAAAATATATTTAACTATTTGAGTTTTAAGTCCACGAAAATGTAGTTTGTTACTTCATGCTTGTAAACATAATTTCAGTAACAAAAAGCTATATACCCAAGATAAAACCTAAGAAATGTAGATGAAATAGCCATGGTGGCATGCGGCTTTAATCCCAGCCTAGGACAGGAGGCTGAGACTGGTAATTGCTTGAGTCAGCAGGTTCGAGACTCGCCCAGGGCAATATAGACAGACCCTGTCTCAAAAAATAGCTTAATGTGGTGACACATGCCTGTAATCCCAGCTACCTGGGAGGCTGAGGCTGGGGATCACTTGAGTCCTGGGGTACCCTGGGCAACATGGTGAGACCTAGCCTCAAAAAAAAAAAAAAAAGGAAATGTAGATGAGCTTCTTGGGAGAGTCATCCAGAATTTATATTTGTCATGATTTTTGGTCTAGTAATTCAAATTAACTTTCCAACAAGCTTTGTAATCTTTTTTTTTTGATATATAAATATTTGATTCTTCTATGAAATATGACAACTAAGTGCTGAGCCATAATCTGCACATGAATATAAATCTTATTACCTTAATGTCACATTTGAATTTTATATAGTATTATATTGCTATGTTTCAATATATGGAAATAAATATTATATATTCCAGATAACATTGCTCTCAAATCTTGATTATCTGTGTAGAGATGAGAATAGGTAGAGGTGTGTATAGACTCTAGATAAGTATCATTAAAATTTTTCCATTGTGACATGTATTTTACTCTTTTGTGTCCATATATTTGTGTATGTGTTTGTATGTACTTGTGCATATCACAGATTCATTATCAAAGAATAATATATGTATCACCCTATCTTCATAATTATGCTGTTTTCAAGAGCTTTTTAAAATATTTTATTTGCATTTCCTATGCATATAGCAGTAGAAGTGGTCAGTGAGATGGTAGTCCCAGATTCTTCAGTTGGTAATGATTTGTTGATTCAGTAGAACTATAGACCTAATTTCAAAAACAAATTTATGTAGCTATAGATAAAGGTTTTTTCAAAAGCCCTGATTTTGACAGTTAAATAAGATGTTGCTCAGTGAAGGGCACAGTTTGCCCACATCCAAACATATTGGCTTCACTATTTTTTTGTGTGTTTTTTAACAGGCCTGATATACTCCACGTGTGTACTTTGTAAATATATATTTCTGAAGACCAGAAAGTTTGACTGCGACTGACACAGGTAATCAATCAACAGCTCAACAGTTGCCACTAGTTGATGATTAATTTCCCTGTACTTCTTTCCAAGTATAAAGCGTAAACTTTGGACCTCTTTCTTCTCTTTGTATGATCTTACTACGATTTTGTCTAGAAAATAAAAGTCTTTCCCTTCAGTTCCCAGTTATCTGTGAGTAGATAAAAAACTCAAGGTAGGACTTCCTATTTTTTGACTTGAAAGAAATCATTTGAGCAAAGGACCCCTGCATTCTGGAGTCCTATCTTTGGATGACTTTATTTTTATATTAAAAACCTGGAACTTCTATAAGGAAAGAATTTGGTAATTTCAGTAATGTCAGTATATACCTACTTTAATGATCTTTAGTTTTGGATTACTGACTACTAGAATTATAGATTCCCGTGGGGATTGTATATCTAAATTAAACCGTTGAATTTTTTACTTTTAATTAATATTTGCAAAGGAAATTTTTCATTAAGGGAAGGAAAATTGTCATTGCAAAGATAAGTTTGATATTAAAAGGGATTTTTGTAGCTTTTCCTATATGTTATACTATACTATTAAATTTCCTATATTATTTCCTATGTTAAGTAACTATACTATATTAAATACTATACTAATTAAAATTGTATAGTTTACATGTGATATTTTAAAGTACTTATTTGGTAAATTATCTTCCAAAAGCATTTACAGGAAAGAAGTCAGTGTTATGAGTTACTCCTTTTCCAGATCAAGAATTTGAAGATAACAAATTTTGTTGGGCTTCAAACAATTCAGTGATAATTCCAGGAACAGGAACAGGAATTAGAAACTAGACATGCCAGTGTTCACAATCCCATTTTGTGAGCCAGTTTGTCACATAATAAAAATAAGCCATCTTGACTTCATATATATGGGTATTTAATATAGAAAAAACTATAATTTTAGTCATATATTTTCACTGACACAGATCTGCTATTGCTTAATTGGTTTTTTGCAAAATGTGTGGACTGTTGTATTTTGATATTACAGATCTCAAGTAAAATGATTTAATTAGTTGTAGTTCTACTTGAGAAATATATAATACGGCTTTCTCATATTGAACTGGTAGAGCAGTTCTCACAAGAAAGGGTTCTCTTTTATCACTACCTTCCATCACCAAGGTAGTGATAAAAGAGTACACCATCAGCATTCACGAGCACATCTGTGAAGTTGGCTTCAAGAAGTATGCAACACACCCCGCACCCCTACCCTCATCTTAGCACTCAGAGAGACCCAGAAACTTGCCATGAAGGAGATGAGCACTCCAGATGTGTCTCCAAGCACAAGACTTTCTGGATCAAAGGAATAAGGAATTTCATACTGTGTCTGTGTGCAGTTGTTCCGAAAACAGTGAAGATGAAGATTCACTAAAGAAGCTGATACATTGAATACCTACATAACTATCACTACTTTCAAAAATCTATAGCTCTATAGGTAGTCATTGTGGACAAAAACAAACCACTGTGTGTTATGTTACAAAACTGCCCAAAAAGCATACACACATACACATACATATATACAACAGTAAATTCTAGATATTCAATTTATGTCCTGGTAGCTCCCAATATAGGCAAAATATGACTATCTTCTGTACAAACATGTCTTAAACTTCATATCTGTCTTTATTTCTGAAATTCAGGAGAGAGAATGCCTAGCCCAAAGCTATGTCTATAATGAACTTTACTTCTTTCCTAGATTTATTTGCTTGTACAGCTTAATAAAATATTTAAAGATCCATGTAATAGCTGTAGATGTACCTGCATAATAGTATAATTATACTTAATTGTGTTTATAACTTTACTTTCCTAAATATTCCTCCCGAACTGTAAATTTTTCTGAAGATGCATTGCACATGTAAAGAAAATCTTCTAAATTCAAAAATCTTATGCTTCTTTATATAGTTGTTATTTTTTTTTTCTGGACACATATTTTATACTCTCATGTGTTTTCCATTTTATAGTGACAGTCATTTCATTCAACCAACATTTTTTTAATTTTTATTGTTTTTTTTAATTGAAGTACTATTGTTTTACATCTGTGTTAATGTTTTGACAGTATAGGATTTCTCCTCTCACCTGTGATAACACTAACTGTTCCAAAACAAAGTATCCACAGTCTTCCACCATAGTGCATTGTACTCTCCTACTATCCCCCAACCCATTCTCACACCTCCCCTTCTGGATGTTTCAGATCTATGGTGAACTTTCAAGACTTGGCTTTAGTGTTTATCCTTGACCCTATGTTTGGTTCCTTTATTTTCCACCTATTATAACACCATTTATCTTTCACCTTCTAGCTTATTTCACTTAGCATAAACCCTTCCAGTTGTTTCCTACAGCAAATGACATGAGTTTATCATTTTTTATCACTAAGTAGTATTCCATTGTATATATAAACTACATCTTTCAGTCTACTCATCTACTTTGGGTTGTTTTCGCATCATGGCTATTGTAAATAGTGCTGCAATGAACATAGGACTACAGATTTCCCTTTGAATTAGTGTTATTGTGTTCTCTGGGTAGATTCCTAGGAGGTGAATTTTTTTGGTTATATGATATATCCATTTTTAGTCTTTTGAGAAACTTCCACACCACTTTGCATAGTGACTGGAACAGTTTAAATTCCCACCAGAAGTGTAAGAGGGTTCCTTTGTCTCTACAACCTGGCCAGCACTTGTTGTTTCTGGTCTTTTTAATATGAGCAGTTATCACTGGTGTGAGGTGGTATCTCATTGTGTCAACAAGCATTTCGTAAGTGTTACTGGGCACGTGGAAGGGATGATCAGTTGTGTACTATGTTTATCCTCAGGCAATTCAAGAAATTCATACTCTAATATTGGAGTTTAGTAATATTCCTTTAAATGAAAACAGAAATATACATAAAACTGAATATTACATATATGAATTCTCTGATGCTTTTGGATTAAGAATAATATATATCTTTTGAAATATTGCACCATTTATTCCACTGAGTTTTGACACACATGGTCATATTCTCCAATCTCACTTTAAAGTCATGACAATTAATCTCATTAATTAATTTCATTAATGTAGCATGACTATCACATGAACAAAATTTATACCAGCAAACAAATACCACTATTATAGTATTTACATGAAGATTGAGAAAGACCACCATTTTATATCAACAATAATTATAACTCTATGAAATCTCTGAGAATGTCTGTTTGCGTGAACCAACAGATCAAAAATTTTTGACATAATCATAGTGGCTCTAATTTATTTCACGTCTAGATTTTAACATGGTTTTATACATGAATAAATTCATAGGATTTTTTTGGTTTTATGTTGTCGGTAAGTCTATTTTTTAACTTTTCCATGTGGTTTAGGTATAGCAATGACTTCAAGATGCTAACATTTCCTTTCAATATTTTGCTTGCTTTCTAGTTGATCTACTGACTTCACAATGTCTATGATCAGATTTGGTAATCTCACATGGGAGCAAGTTGTAACACTGGATCAGGTATTAAATGAAGTAATTCCAGTTCATGGAAGGGGGAACTTCCCCACATTGGAGGTAAAACCAAAAGATATCATTCGTGTTGTGAAGAATCAACTGACAGAGCAAGGAATTATCATTAAAGATACACGATTGAATGGTTCCACAGCAAGTTACATACTTGCAAGCCACAATGGAATCAGCTATAAGGATCTGGATATTATTTTTGGTGTTGAATTACCAAATGATCAAGAATTTCAGGTTATTAAAGATACAGTTCTAGGTTGTCTACTCGACTTCTTACCAAAAGGTGTGAAAAAGGAAAAGATTACTGTAAAGATCATAAAAGAGGCTTATGTGCAAAAGATGGTCAAAGTTTGCAATAAACATGATCGTTGGAGTCTCATTTCTCTTTCAAATAATACTGGGAAGAATGTAGAACTAAAATTTGTTAATTCACTCAGACGACAATTTGAATTTAGTGTAGATTCTTTTCAAATTGTTTTGGATCCCATGCTAGATTTCTACAGTGACAAAAATGCTAAGCTATTCAAAGAAACCTATCCTGTTGTGGTAGTTGAAAGCATGTATGGAGACTTTCAAGAAGCAATGACGCATTTGCAACACAAACTTATATCTACTAGAAAACCTGAAGAGATTAGAGGTGGTGGTCTTCTGAAGTACAGTAACTTGCTGGTTCGTGATTTTAAACCAGCTTGTGAAAAAGAAATCAAGACACTGGAACGTTATATGTGCTCTAGATTCTTCATTGATTTTCCTGACGTAGCAGAACAGCAAAAGAAGATTGAATCATACCTCCACAACCATTTCATAGGTGAAGAAAAATGCAAGTATAACTACCTTATGACTTTGCGTGGAGTTGTAAATGAAAGCACTGTTTGCCTTATGGGACATGAAAGAAGACAGACACTCAATATGATCACACTTATGGCTTTAAAAGAACTTGGAGAACAGAATATCTTACCTAGTACAGATAGTGTAACTTGCTTTTATCAGCCTGCACCATTCTTTACTGCTGAGGGAGGGTACCCACGTAACATCCAGACCACCACCTATTTTCTTCCAGCCATACAACCCAGTGCACATTCATATGCCACCTGGTATGGTTTTTGAAAAAAACGTACACCAGAAATTTTGCTTAAACAGTTCTTCAAAGCATGTTTCCAAATTCCTAAATCTTGAGGTCTTTTTAGTTTTTTTTGCAATTACCAACTGTTTATCAATTAGAGCTTCAACCATCATAAGTTCAAATCATCTGTGAACTGACCAGTTTAAATGATTTTCAAATGTTATTGATTAGCAATGACTTCAAAGGTTGAAGACTACATAAAATGATTTTCAACTCTTACTACTTGGCTTCAAAATTTTCTCTGACAAATACATTAAATATCCCTGCACTTTGATTAAAATATAAAGGAACAGTCTCATGTTCTAAAATCCGGAAGTACAGTAAAGACAAGTACCAACATTTTTGTATTCAGTAAATTACTTTGCTATATTTACATCATTTTTTTTAACAATGTGACAATCAATGAATTTTCAGTACCTAAAATAAAAACCCAATTTCAAAAAATAATAGTTTTAGAAGACACTAAGCCCTGGATTTAGCAAGCATTAGTTACATTAACCATTAAATAGGGTTACATACTGAAGCAATACTGGTTTTCAAAAACACCGGACATTAGTAACTTAACAACCATCAATTTAGTTACTTTGTGAATCTGAAGAATACCATGCAATTTTACAGTTAATATTGAAACATTAGTACAAGTTTATTCATTTTTCCTCCAGATAAGTTGAAAAAAATGAAAAATTATCAACTCTGGATGTGAAAGTGTTCTGTCATTATCTGTCAAAAAGATAAACTGGAAAATTAAAAAAGAGAGGAGGAGGCAAAATTTTACTTACAGCATTTACCATTTTTATTATCTATTTGACAAGCATCTTAATATATCTGAAGGTATTCAGTGTTAGTAACTGAAAATGTTTTCATTATTATTAAATGAAACTTTTTTTTTTCATTTTGACTTTATCCTCAATCAGTTTCTAACATGTCACTCAGGTGCCTATTCATGTGAGTTTTTATAATTCTGTAATCTATTTAAAAATTCACATGTCCATCAGGTATTGGAATATTCTTCACCATGTAAAATATGCAGCTCTCAAATCTACCAGTAAGATTAAAACTGTTGGTAATTGCATTATCTTCCCATAATGAAGGAAATATTCTATGACCAGTATTATCTGGGATAAAAGAAGAGCTGTCCTGGATGAATATAGATGAGACTATCCGAAAACTTCATAATTTTTTAAAAACTTTCCATCTCAGTTTTCATTGACCATCACAAATGTTTGTCACAACATGATATAGCAGGTGTATTCTGATAATCTATCACTAATAGATTGTGTTTTTTTCTCTTTATTGCAGTATTGAACACAAAAGTGCACCAAACATGGTATTTTCAAATAACCAATATTTCTGAGATTTTATACCACAGCACCACTAGCCATCAGTATTGTTTTAATTACATAATATAATATATATATGTTCATATGAACCCATATACATAAGTCACAAAACTTGGAAGCTATAATATATTATATGAACCCACCTCCTTTCTTGGAACAAATGAAGACTTTATAAATGCTATATTAAAAAGAAAACTCAATATTCTATATACATAATGTATCAGATAAAAAATTACCTTTCTACCTAAGTTTTCAGTTAGTTGATTAGTTAACTTTTTAGTTTTCAGTTATTTAATACTTTTGCATAAAACCAAAGTATATTCTCTGTTAACAGTACCAAAAACAATTCCAAGAAATATAGAAAAATGTTTAAAAACAAAAACTATGGTAGTGATGGGTTACAAATAGAAGTTTAGTATTTTTTCAGAGTAGTATATTACTCTGAAGTAATTTGAAAATAGCTTATCCTTAATATGCTCCCTTAGCTTACTTTGGTTAATCTAATCACTATTGCAAATTGTATTGCTGACCAGTGCTCCATCTTAGAAACATTTTACAGGATTTGAACTCCTTCCCTTAAAAAAAAAAAAAAAAAGCAAATTTTCCTCGGTTTTCTCTTAAAGCCTTACATCTACAGGAAGAATAACCTAAAGTTAAATGCTTCCTTCTACCATTTAAAGTATGTGTTTCCATTATAGTATAAAGTTCAGAGTTGGTATGCAAGATTTTCTTAAGAGAATATGAATCTGTTTAATGGAAATGGCATGGTTAAAAAGAAAACTATTTACCTAGACTGTCCTTTGCTCCAGACCAAGCAGAAAATTTTATCAATGGTGTATGAATATTTCTCCAGAATTAGGCTAGTTACATTAGAAGCAGTATTTCATTCTATTCATCTTTTTATATAAACATTTCTATAAGTGGAAATGTTTTTCTAGAAAGGAATATAGTGTTAACCTCTGTGTCTAAAGGAGTTAAGAGAATTTAAACCTGAATTTCAACAAGAGATAAATGGTGTTATTTTTCTATTTTGTTTTTTTATAAGTTCATATCCCTATCTGAGTCTTGGTCTATTAGGTTTTCTGCTTTCATTTTTCAAAAAGAAAATAAAACAGAACCCAAACCAAAAAAATGTGTACTTTGCTTATACACACATTTATATCATGTAGGACACCCTTGGTGTCAAGTATAGGCACAGGTATATAATTTTTAAACCAAAATATTCTTTAATTTCACAAATTCTCACATGTTATCAGTTTACTGGTGAAGTATTTTGTAATTTTAATTTCACATATTCTAATAATTACTAAGACTAGTCAAAGAAAGTTGAAGGAAAGGATCAGCTAGTTATTTTAAATGAGAGCTAGCCCAGCTAAATTATTGAAAAGATACCAGAGATCGAACAGTTGTGAATATTTTTCAAAAATTGGGAAAGCACCCTGTACCCAAATTTCATCAGCATGGCTTTATTAAAACATGTCCAAATAAATAGCTTTAAATTTTGCTCTTTACCCACATTTTAGTTTCAGGTATTGAGAAAGATATCAGTGCAAATGTTTAAAATATGATTACATTTTTATTCATTGAATTTATAGTCTTGAAGTATTCATCCACAGCCAACTTATTTTAAAAAATAGAAATTTAAAGTATATAACTGAGAATTAGTTATGAAATTTGTGATACTTTTAAACATTATATTGATCTATGAGTATAGTAATTCATTTTAAGAGAATGTTAAAAATAATTGATTCTTTGTATAATTAAAACAGGATTGGGAGCTATATAGAACTGTGGTGTTATTTAAAAACCATTCTTATGAAGAACATTTTGACAAGGCATAAAACAACATCTTAAGCTGCCTTGGATTTCATTTGTTCTACCCATTATTAAAAATGCATTTAATATTTGGTTTTAGTTCTGCTATCCTTTTTGTAGTTATATTCTGTATGTTATGTTCAAACTTACTTCTATTGGAAATTGTATTACTAATCCACTGCTTCATTATATGATTCATTTTTACATCATTTATAACTAAAGTAGCTAATTAGTTGGAATATCATTCTTTTGTTCCCAAAACTTAACACACTGTACTTTTTGTTTTCCTTTTGCTTGATATGGGAAAATGTGAAGTTTTTCCCCCACAAAATTGTTGTGTGTAAGGTAGTGTTACAAGGGTTGTACTTATATTTGAAACAACAGAAACATCTTTTTGGTTATATGTAGTCCTTGAAAGAATTTCAAAAAGTTTATAGTTGATATTTTTTGGTCCTCATTCTATCTCTGACCACAACAACAGAAAAAAAGATTACTAAATATTAGAAAAGTCATACAATACCATTTCATTAGTTCTAAAAACAATTCACCTAATAAAAACTAAAGTTGAAAGTCTGACTTCAAAGCTTATCAAATACATTGAATCCCTAAGCATTTATCTTAAATAAGTTTCAAATTTCAATTCAAATAGAGTTGGTTAGTATTAAAGAAAATACCAGTGAAAGGAATTACATCCAGTGAGTGGCATTTGAAATAGAAACGTAAATGTAGTTGCATAGCACTGAGTAAAATATGATTCCCTACACTCTTTCACTAAGATCTACATTTTAATATTGAAAAAGTTCAGCATTTTGGGAAAACATTGAATATAAATATAGCTTTATAAGTGTTTTAGGTGCCTTTTTACCCTTGTAGCTCACCTCACCAATTTTAAACTTTTAGTGTAAAATTTTTGAAGTATTTTTAAGTCATTGTTTCTGTAAATGAAAATTTCAAGAGTATTAATAGAGGGAGTATCTAAGAGATGACTAAAATGTCCAGAGTAGAGTGAATTTGTATTTTTGCTTTAATGTTGACAATGTTAAATCAGATTAGATTTTGGTTTTTTTTTTTTTAATGACATTATTGTTCAGTAAATTGTTTTGTGACTTGTAGGTACTGTTTTGGAAAATATATTTTACTGTTGACAAAAATTACTGTTATATGAACAGTGCAGGATCTTTTGGTGGAAACTATCTTTTAAATGGATTATACCATGATAATTGGTAATTTTATGTCTAATAACTCATACATGTTTTGTTTGCTTTGTGTTACATTTTTGTGTACTCTGTAGAAAAAAAAAACTAGAGATTGTTTTTAAATGAGTTTTGAAATAAAATCGCTTTAAAACATGCAATTGTGTGCCATGTACAAAATAGATGCCTTATTTCAAATACCACCAGATTAGTTGTTTTCAGTATATTCAAATCAATACTTAGATATTTTGCTGTGGAGTTTGTACAAAATACCTGTTAATTTAATTAGAAATTATACACATGGAGCACGGAAAGAGACTGACCTTCATTATATTATGACTCTGTATAATTGACCCTTACCATTTACAACAGACTAACCAAAAGATAATCCCATTCACATAGCCTAATTATATAAATGTTTTATTAATTCATTTCTTAAAGTTCATTTAATTTTACATTTTTAAGCTAATATTCAATTTTACTTTATTGAGGTATAATTTTCAAGTAAAAGGTGTATGTTTTGGAGTGTATAACATGATGATTTAACACATACATATATCATAAAATGATTGCCATGATCCATCACCTCAGTTACCATTTTTCTGCATGTGGTAAGAATACTACACTGTGATTTGCTCTCTTAGAAAATTTCAATTTAGTATTAAGTATAGTCACCATGTTGTACATTAGATACCCAGAACTTATTCAACATTTGCGAAATTTTCTTAGTTAACTACTCTTCCCTCTCAAATACATGGTACTTGTAATACCCTGGATAAGAATATAATTGATAGACAAAATGTAGAATCATTCAAGGGAATGAGTAAAAAATAATACAACGTTGTACCACACATAAATATACAATAGCAGATATAATTTCTCAGATCATATATACAAGCAATAATCTTAAGTAATCAGTCTACGAAGTGAAAAATATGTTAGAATACAATCTTTATTAGAAAGAGTCAAGAGCTATGGTAAAAATGTTTATATAAATAAAACACCACTTAATATAGCTTGAGGTTTCTTCAGCTTTAGCAATAACCAAGCAACTCTGTAGAGTATTGGCTGATGTGAAATAGGGAGCAGTGTATCAGTAGATAAATACTTTTATGCTAAAAATGACACTTAATATAATGTAAATTATTAGATGACTAAAACTTAAAAGTAAAATAGATGATTACAGTAAAACGACCCCCTGACACAAGATAGTTTTTTAATTCTTAGGTATGTAAGATAATTTGTGCCTTATCTGGTATTTCAGAATTTACCAGAAAGCATAGATAAATTGTGTTTGGTAAATAACAAATACATGAAACAAATCAAGTAAATTTATAAAACATAACAAAAACACTTGGACTGTGACAACAAAATGATGCTTACCAGAGGAGGAGAGGAAGGGGAGTGGGCCTGGGAGGAATTGGTAGAGTTCACCAGTTTCATACTAGATCTTTGGTTGTGGATGCAGTGTATTATTTATATTTATCAAGTTATGAAGCTATACTCTTGAAAGATATAGTGTTATAAAAATGGCAAATCAATAAAAATTTTCAGGAAATATTCATACTCAGTCCTACAATGTTTTGCTGGTAACATGCCAGTTAAATTGTAGGTGATATTTTGAAGAAACACCATTATATTCATGAAGTATCATTTACAAACATTATTATTTCACTATTGAAACTTTAGAAGAAATATATTTGATTTACTATATAATGACTGACAATTATGTCATTAAGGTACTTGCATATTATGAAATTTCTGATTAAACTTGGTGATTGCTGTACTTATCTTCCCTTTCCCCTACACCCCCTCCCACACATACATTATTTCTGGTGTTAAAACTAAATGGTCACATTGCTCTAAATGCTCTCATCTCTGCCCAAATTGGGTCTATCCTTAGTATGAATATCTAAAATCTACTTACTTGATTCTTCAAAGGCATACTCTCTTCATTTTTTTTCTTAAAATGTTAATAATCTTTTCACATATTTAAAAATAAAATTGTTAAAACATAGGTTATTCATATTCCATTCTTGTTCACATTAAATACTGTTACATAAACATGTTCTTGCCAATTGCTTCCATGTTCATCTCTCATATCCTGTGTTATTACAGAAAAAAATTTGGATTCACAAGTCAAAGAAAATCTGATGATTTTAGGTATGGTTTAACCCAGGTTTAATAGGTGTGAGCTAGCTGTTTTAAGGAGCAGTATTTATACTTTGGGTCAGGATGAATGGGGCCAAATCCTCTGTGATGAGACTTGCACATGTATTGGAAAAGGAAAAGGACTTGGCCTGGTCTCAGTTAAAAGGGACAGATGAAAGGATCTGTCTACCCAGATTAGTCCCCCAGGATTCAGGGTTGGAATCTTACACATTTGAAAATCAGAGGATTCTAGACTGTTGGGATGTAGAAAAATAAGTCAGGATTTCAGGTTGAATACGTAATCAGTAGCTTAAAAGTTATTTTAGTGACCTTGATGCCAAAGCCTTGAGGCTGCTGGGCATGAGAGCAAAAAACATTTTCTTTATGCCTAAAGGAAGGAATGGAATGCTGTTCCTTCTTACTTCACTTGTTTCAGAGTCTGTTTAGTACTGAACCTGAGGTGGTGATGACAGGGGCTAGATTAGGGTAGGTGAGACGGTTAAAAGGAAATCCCACTCTTTTCTAGTTGGCAGTAAGGCTTCCCAGCTAAAGGGAATTTTGAGAACAAATTTAGCATTGTAAAGTTCAGAGAAGTTATCAGAGCATCCATTTATTTTTTCCTTCTATAGACATCTACATAATCAGATGAACAACAGTATTTTGTGAATCTGTAGAAGGGGGAAAAACAAGTAATGAAGCCATTGTATGCATTGACTGGCTAATTCAGAAGTAAGTGGCTCACAATACCTATGGATACTGTATAATACTTTGTAATGGGAGAATGTTTCTTTGGATGTTAAACAACATTTTCTACAGGCCTCCGAATGTCTGTACCTATGTGTTTAACATGAATACTTCTTGCAAAACCAGTTTGTTTATGAATCAAATGATCTGGAGAAGCCACGCTTCAGTTATTTCCAAACAAAAAGGAAAAAATTCTGCTTCAGCCTGATAGCAGCTGGTGGTCAAGGGAAGCAGTCATCACAAAGCAAGTGAATTCTGTTTATATCCTTTGAAAAAATTTGAATTATTCATTTTATTAGTGCTTCTGTACAGCAAAAGAGACAATAACTAAAACAAAGAGCCACCCAAGTGAACGGGAAAAAAATTTGCACTCCATACAACTGACAAGGATCTGATATCAAAGATCCACAAGAACTCAAAGGACTCAAGAAAAATAAAACAAAAAGCCCAGTCATGAAATGGGCAGGAAAGCTTAAAAGATATTTTTCCAAAGAGAAAATACAAAGGACCAACAGGCATATGAAAAAATTCCAGTGAAATTTATAGAAATTTTTAGGTAACATGGATTTATGACACTGTCTATGATTAATAGGAACAGGTTCACACTTATACATTATCATACCCATAACCAAAGCAACCATGTTTTTTCACCATACCACTGGACCTCCCCCACTTTGATTTTTATCCTCATACTCCCCAGCCAGTAATCATAGTTCATCCGTCATATTTCTAGACTTTGTTTAGTTTTGTTTTGTTAGTCCTTTGTTTGTTTACCCATATTCCACATATGTATGAAATAATTTGGTATTTGTCTTTTTATCTCGGATTTAGTTCACTTAGCATAATCCCCTCCAGTTCCATCTATGTTGTCACAAATGGCAAGATTCATCTTTTCCCAGTTTTCCTGGTTAGGAAGAAGGAATTTTCCCTCTCAGAATTTTAGGTGCCTGTAAAAGTATTTATTGCTGCCTCTTTCTATACTGCCATAGGAGAGCACTTTTCAGAAAACAAAAAAACAGGTTTCCCTCATCCTCTCAATCTCAAGGCTGTGCTGGCCCCACCACTTCTGAGCATTCCATGGTCCTCTAACCAGAAAGAACAGAAATTCCTTTAGAAATTTTTCTATTCCTGGAAACTATATTATTCTAGCATTCAAGTCAGTTTGAATCTGGGCTGGAAGATATGGGAGAAAAAAATGAAAACTCACCATCTTTAAGTTTTCATTTCCTCCCTAGTCTGCCTATTTTAATTTTTGGAGGCTTAACAGCATTGCTTTCAGTGTTTAGCTGCAATTTTTGGAAGAGATAGGTGAAATGTAATCACTCCATCTAAGCTGGAATGCTATTATTATTTTTGAGAAATCTGTTGCTATTTTACTGTTTATAGGTTATCTTTCTAGTTTGCTGTAAGACCTTAATATCTTTGTAGTACAGTAGCACAAATGATTTTTATTTCATTTATCACACATAGGACTTAAACTTTTTGAATTGAGTACCCATAGCTTGTTTCAATAATGAAAATTCTTACCTATTATCTCTTTGAATATTGTCTCTTAGCCATTCTTATTTTTTCCTCTGTAATATCTATTTGTTTTATGATAGACTGTCTCATTTTCTTGTTCATGTTTCTTCTTTTTTATATGTTTCAGCTTTATCTTTCCTTGCCAAATTTTAGGTATGCTATATGCCAGAACTTATAATCGGTGGTTAATATACAATTTTAATTGTTATAGCAAACTTAAATGTTTGACTTCTATTTTATGATACAGTAGTTTTCTCTGGTTGTTAGAACAAAATGTTACAGACCAGATGGCTTAAACAACAGAAGTTCATTTTGTCACAGTTTGAGAGGCTGGGCACTTTAAAACCAGGGTGCCAATACGGTCAGTTTCTGGTGAGCACTCTTTCTGATTTGTAGCTGACCACATTCTCATTGTGTCCTCACCTTTCTGGTGTCTCTTCTTACATGGGTACTGATGCTATCATATCAGGAAGTCAATTTAAAAATTTTAGCTTGATTTTCCTAATAATTAAAATAATAATTCCATTTTAATGGAAAATATGTAAATGTTAAATAAAAAGGGAAAAATATCTCCCATAATCCCACTATCCACATTTGTTACCATTTGGATATTTCAATCTCTTTACTTTGTATATTTCACTTGTATTGGATTTATATTTTATGTATAATTTTTTCCCCACACTTTTTTACTGCCCCCATACTTTTTATATAACAGTAAATTTTAAGCTTTTCAATGTCTCTATAAACATATTTTTCACCACTGTAACATTTCATCATATTTGTCCCATAATTTATTAAACCAATGTCCTTTTGTTAAATGATTTATGTATTGCAACTTAATACCCCTCTTAATAATGATGTGACAAACAAAAAAAGTTTCTGCAGACAAATCTTTCTGACCATCTATTTTATATATAGCATAAATTCTTGAAATTTGGGGTTTTGTATCAAAAATGTAGAAGAACACGTTTTCTTACCATGTCCTCTCTTGAATAATTTAAGCTGCAATTACTGCATTGATAGAATGTGATCTCTTTCAATGTTGATTGCACTCCTATCTTCGATAACCAGTAAAGGGCCAATGGACAGAGCAAGAAAAACAGTTCTATTTTCCCTTACTTAGTATGACTTAAGTCTGACTCAAAAGAGTACAAAATCACTCAATAGGAGGCAAGAGAGTATATATATCAGAAGGGGTGACTGGCAGTGGGAAGTAGTGGTGTCAAAAGCCTTCGGAGCAATTAGGTCTACCTAATTGTGTCATAGATTACACCCTGTGTTGTACCAGGGTGCCATCCCTGGAGGACTACATGACACATGGTGTGGAACCTATAGAAGAGTTGGAATGACCATCCAGACAGAATAGAAAAACACAGGGCAAGGATTGTCTATTACCATCACCACTCTTCTTGTATTCTATACACTGATGGCAGTGCTGCAGTTAGAACATGGATATATGAGAGCCAATGCATAAACCTATACATATGGCTCAAGACTCAGGTTGTTGGTGGACATTCAGTTCTAGACCATGAGACTATCACATGTCTGCTGTATACAAAAACAACCCCAAATCAGCATATCATCATCACTGATGGGCTCAATGTCACTATTTCACAAAACAAATGCAATGTGAAACAGGGAATCCACTTATACAGCCTTCTTGCAACTAGAAATGGAACCTGGTCTTGGAAGTCCTGATACAACCCCCCATATATGCACATTTTAGCATCCTTATAGTCAGAAATCCTAGAGCTCCTTGAAGTATCTTGCCAATACTATGTGTGGAGTAGATAATCAGAGTTTCATGAAGGGAAAAAACAGGGCTAAGTCACATGAATATCTGTACCCTTGCTTCGGGTACACTGTTCAAATGTATGGCAAGTCTGCCTTGTTCTCATCACAAAAGGAGAAGACTAGAAATTTGAGATAAACTTCTTTGGTACTGGATATATGTGAGATGAGGCTATGCTCCAGACATCATACTTGAATAACACTGCTGATGTAGGAGTTCTTAGGTGGGTTTTATAAAATTTTCATAAAGCTACCTCATTCTATAAGGCCTTAAGAAATAAACCCATAACTATATGGACAGTTAATCTATGACACCACTATCTAAAACTCATGGGACACAGCAAAAGACAAGGAATTTATAGCAATACAGGCCTTCATCAAGAAACAAGGAGCTCAAATAAACAACCTTCTCTCTCAACTTGCTAGCTAGCTAGAAAAAACAAACAAATCCAAAAGCCAAAAGAAGAGCAGAAATAACACCAAAGCAGAAGGATATGAAATAAAAATCTAAAGGACCATCCAACAGATCAATAAAGTCAAAAGCTAGTTCTTTGAAAAAAATAAAAAATACAAATTTCTAGTAGACTCACCAAAAAGATAAGGGAGAAACCGTAAGTAAATAGAATTAAGAAGGAAGTGGAGAAATCACAACAGATATTGAAAATTCAAAGTATAATTATAGTTTAATAAGAACATTTGTATACTAACAAACTCAATAACCTAGAAGAGATGAACAAATTCTTAGAATTATACAATTATGTGAGATTGCATATGGAAGAAGTAGAAACTCTGATCAAACCAATAACAAGCAAGGAAATTGAAATAATAACCAAACTTTTCTCAGAAAACTCCAGGACCAGATGGCTTCACAAGTTAAGTCTACCAAGCTTTCGAAGATGAATTGATATTCCTCAAGTTTTCCAAAATACTGAAAAAAGAATACTTCCAAATATGTTTTATGAGGCCAACATTATTCTAATACCAAAACCAAAAGAAGACAACACACATAAAGGAAATTACAGACAATCTCCCTCATGAACACAGGCACAAAAATCCTTAATAAAACCCTACATAACCAAATGTCACAATTTAATGAAAGGAGCATACACTATGACCGAGTGTGATTCATACCAGGGACACAGAGATGGTTCAACATCTAGAAAACAATCCACATAATTTACTACATCAACTTAAAGATGGGTACAACCATAAGGTCATATCAATAGATGCTGAGAAAGCATTTGATAAGATCCAACATCTACCTGTAATGATATAAAAAAAAACTGTAGTTAAATGGAACATACCTTAACATAATAGCCATTTACAATAAACCAAAACCTAGCATCATTCTCAATGGTAAAAACAGAAAGCTTTTCCACAGCGATCAGGTATAAGACAAAGATGTCCATACTCATCACCACTATTCAACATAGTATTGGAAGTTTTAGCTAGAGCAATTAGACAAGAGAAAGATATAAAAAGAATCCAAATTGGGAAAGAAGTAAAGCTCTCATTATTTAAATGTGAAATGATAAACATACCTAAAGATCCCTCAGGATTCCGTAGAAAAACTGTTGAAACAATCATATCAGCAATTTATCAAGGTGAAAAATCAATACAAATAAACCAGTTGCCTTCCTATATGTGGACAATGAGATGGAAGAGGAAGAAATACAGAATTATACCAAAAAAAAATTTAAATACCTAAAAGTAAATCTAGCATGCAGTGAGAGATCTCTACAAAGAAAATGATAAGATACTGTTGAAAGAAACAAGGCACAAAGAAATGGAAAAATATTCCCTGCTCATTAATTGGAAGAATCAACATTGTCAATATGGCCATTCTACTCAAAGCAATATGTAGACTCAATGTAATCCCAATTTATAAAAAATCAATGCCATATTTCAAAGAAGTGGAGCAAATTTGATTAAAATTCATGGAATAACAGAAGCAAAAAATCAGTCAAAGCAGTCTTGATAAAGAAGAGAATGGAGGTATCACACTTCCAGGCCCCAATTTATAATATCAACCCATAATAATTGAAACAACCTGGTACTAGAACAAAAACAGACATTGGAACCAACAAAATGGAAATGAGAGCTTAGAGATAAACCCATATATATGTGTACAATTAATCTATTACAAAGGAGGCAAAAAACTTACACTAAAGCAAAATAGCCTTTTCAATAAATGATTTGAAAACTGGATCAGTTTTCATTCCCATCTGCAGTGTCAGAGGGTTTCCTTTTCTCCACTAGCTGTTCCATCTTTGCCTGCACTTGTTCCTGGTTTCTTCCATATGAGCCATCCTCACAGTTGTAAGATAGTATCTCATTGTGGTCCTGAGTCACATTTTTCTAAAAAGTGATGGTAAACATTCCAGTTTGAAAAACTGTACAGGTACGTGCAAATAAATGAAAGTAGACCAAAATCTCACACCTTATACAAAAATCAACTCAAAATTGATCAAAGATTTGGATGTAAAACCCGAAACATAAAATACATATAAAGAAAATAAGCAGAACCTTTAAGTTTTTTTGATAACTGTAGAAGTCGATCTCCAACCACAAGGAAAACAAAAGGGAATGTAAACAGCTGGAACTATATCAAACCTAAAAGTTTATATACAGTGAAAGAAACCACAACTAAATGAAAAAATACCTAATTGAATAGAAGAAAATATTTGCAAACCATGTATCTGACAAATCGCTGATATAAAAGATATACAAAGGACTCATAAAACTCTACAAACACCAAACAAATAACCCAATCAAATAATGGACAAAAGAACTGATCAGACACTTCTCCAAATAAAAAAAAAAGACATTTAAATGGCCAGCTGGCACATGAAAGAATGTTTACCATCACTTTTTTAGAAAAATGTGACTCGGGACCACAATGAGATACTATCTCACAACTGTGAGGATGGCTCATATGAAAGAAACCAGGAACAAGTGCAGGGAAAGATGGAAAAGCTAGTGGAGAAAAGGAAACCCTCTTTCACTGCAGATGGGAATGCAAATTGATCTGTCCTTATGGAAAGCAGTATAGAGGTGTCTGAAAACATTAAACATGGAGCTGTCACTTGACCCAGTAACTCCTCTCCTACACATCTATTCAAAAAATTCAAAAACAATCATATGACAATCCTAAATCTATTGCATCACTATTTACTGTAGCTAAACTATGAAAACAACCTAAGTACTCCAGAACAGATGAGTGGATTAAGAAGATGTGGTATATAAGTGCAATAGAATATTACTTGGCAAAATATTAATTTTGGAATACTAATGGCAAGATAAACTTTTGCCATATGTGGCAATATGGGTGGAACTGGAAGGGATAATGCTAAGTGAAATTAGTTAAACGGAGAAAGAAAAATACTGGATGGTATCAATTATAAATGTAATATAAAGTAACTAAATTAATAGTCAAATAAAGAAAAACTTAAAAACTAACCTTTCATTCCTGATTAAAGAACTGAAGCAAGGGTAGGAAGGTTTAGGGGAAGAGTATGAAGAAAGAGGGAAGGAAAAACAATGATCTGTGGTGGTGGAATATGGGTGAATTGGCAGTGGGTGCACTAGGGTATCCCAATGTTACCTTTGAGAATGTTATTAACTATAGGTGTGTTGCACCTTACGTCATTTGCCTCTAGGCACAGATTGTAAGAAAATAGCTGCTGCTGGATATCTGGTGTCTGCCTGAAGAGCTCAGCAATAATCCATTTTCCTTTTTTCTCATGGCTGTAAGATGGGTGGAGTCTTTGCCATACTGCTGCTCCAAGCCTGAGCCATGCATTTGTGCGCTCTCTCTCTCGCTCTCTCCCTCTCTCTCTCTCTCTCCAGATGGGATAGTGCTGCTCTGGGCCTGTGCAGCAAGTTCATGATATCTTTCTCTCCTCTCTCTTTCCCCTGGTCTGGTTGAGGGCAAGGTGAGGGTTCAGCACCTATCTCAACTGTGATCTAACTGCATCTCTTACCTGGCTGGTAGAAGCAAGGGTGCCATGCTTGGGGAGTGACAATGCTGGTGCAGGTGAATTCCACATGTCAGCTCTCTGTAAATCTCTTATTCGCCTTGCCTGTATGGAAGGGGGTTGCCAGATACCTCACAGATGATCTTGCATGGCTTGGGCTGTGGCAGGGCTCAAATGTTCTTGGTGTTGGTGGTGGACCCCATGTGGTAGAGCTCTCTCCCCTTGTCTGGGCAAGATAGGGGCACCAGTTGGCAGGTGCCTCAAGGTGGATGGATCTCTTTTCCACTTGCCCAGCTAGGAAAGTAGCAGGGTCTAACTGTTCATGGTCCTATGGGTGGGATCCATCTGGTGAATCTTTTGACACAGTGCTATAGTGGTTTAAAGGACAGTGTCAAAATTGAGGACAAGTCATTCTCCATGGGTTCTCACCTTGCACTCAACTGCAAGATCACTCAGGCTCAGGGAACAATAATGCAGTTTATTTAACAAAGAGGAGAGTCAGAATCCCTTTCTAGGGTCAAAATTGCCCAGATATCTCACTTTACATAGAGTTCACAGTACCCAGAATTCCTAAGCAAAAAAGCACTCATAAAATGGTACTGTCACATCAATGTGGGCCTGGAGCTCATGGCACACCAGCAACAAGTGGGTCAAGATCCAACTCACATTGGTAACTGGAGGTGCTCACAGGTGGGGCTTCTGAGATGACACCACAGCAGCCCACAGGAATAGTTTTAAGGCTGGGCTGGGCTGGGCTGGGCTGGGCAGCAATAGCGACTAGACTGGGCAGTACTGGAGGTAGCAGCACTGGGATGTAGTCCCGGATGATCAGAAGAGATCAACTCCTAGAGTTGACCCAAAGTTGGTTACCTATCACCTATGGTGAACAGCACTGGCCAGTAGTGTCGTCACTACTGGTCACGAGGAGGCAGTGTCAGAGACTCGAGTATTAACAGCTCTTTGTTGCTGGCCTACACCACAAACAACCATCTCTTTGAGACACTAGGCTTAGGTCTTATCATGCTCCTTTCAGGTAATGTCAGAGGCAGGACTGGAGGCAGGTTCAATGGCCAGGTCTCTGCAGGTCTTTGACTTCTCCTTTGGTGGTTAGCAGCTGGATACTTCTGTCTTTGCAAGTTAGCTACTGATACTTCTTTTTTCTGTGGAGGTCAGGGACAGAATTTCTAAGGTGGCTCTTTCCCTGCCTTATATCCTCTTCCAGGATCCCCCACCCTACAAGACTGATTGGATCGTTTTTTAATCCTAAGCAAATGATTGGACCATTTAGCACCAAACAGCTCATATTTTTCAATCTGAATAATTAACTGATGATTTGGGCTTGAACTTGATTGATCCATTCTGTGAGCTAGGAACCAAGTTATGTTTGATGCCTGCACATCTTCAAACTGCCCTGACCTCATGGGCTGATGGGTTCTAAGGAGCCACAGCCAGATTCAAACTTAGTAGGGCAGGAGGCACTCTGCAACCATTAACCCTTCAGCAAGGCAAGGTATAACAATGTAAAGGGGGGCAGAGATTACTACAGTAGCACTGTGTCATGGGTCCCAGTTGTTGCAGGGTGTACTCTTCTGGGAGCCCACCATGTTGACTAGGGATTCCATAGTCCTCTTTAATGCCTGTGGTTCCAGGGAGCCATAACACTGGAGTTGCCCAAGTAGGGACCCATGTTCCTCCCTTCATTCCTGAGCCAGAGGCCACAATGGGGTTATATACCCTGGGGCAATGGGGCAGGGGAGTCACTGCCACCTTCTTCCACTGCCAACCACCCACTGTTAGTTTTGCTGCCAGCAAGCAGAGCACTTCTGGGGCTGGGCACCAGAGCCCTGTGAGGGTGTCTGGCTCTTAAACCTGCCTAGCCAGGGCTGATCTTCAAGCCCTACTTCTGAGGTGGACCTCCATATAGCCTGGGTGCTGTCCAGATGCAGTGCTTTCGATGGCCAGAGGAAAACTCCCAGCTGATGTTACAGGAAGTACTGCCCTCAGGAAGCAAGCTCCGAGAGGAGAGCACTGCTGCTGCTGCTTTTAGAGCAGAGTGTGTTGACTCCTGGAGCAGCAGGGCAGAAAGCCATACTCGACAGTTGTACTTGTTTTGGGGGGGAGGACACCAGCATGACGAACAAAGTGGCACATCCAGCTGCTCAAGCAGTAGGAAAGAATTGGTTTTTCCCCAAGGCTTATGCTATAGGGATCTGTTTTTACTTTCAGTGTATATATTGCTCCACTCGCTAAGCTTGCAGGGAGGCAATAGGTGCTGGGAGCTGTGGGGGCATCTCATTCTCCACTCACCTGGATTAGGGAGTGGTAAGGTTGAGCCTCCCTTGTTGTTGTGTCTAGCAGTGAGTGGCAGGTTCCTCTCTTGGGGCTCCTGGGTGGAAGAGTTGTAAGGGGTCTCACCACTTTGCACTAAAGACAGGTTCTCTTCAACCAATCCAATAGTTTCTACATATGAATCTGTGTGCCTGCATGAACTTTCTCACTGAAAAAGTCTGACTGGAAAGATTCAGTCTGTGAACTATGCCACCATTTTTAGGCCCCACCATGTCCCTGTGACTGGAATGGCCATATCCCTGCCTGCACTTCCCTTGCTTTTCCCCATTTTGTCCCCATATCAAGTCACCAACCTGAGTGTGATAGCACCATCCATGATGATGAATTTCTGAAAATTCCTTTGAGCAGATATTAGTCTAGGTTTTCCCTTTACTGGTGCTTAGAGGAGTAGAATTCTCAAAACTTATTCTGCCATGTTGTGGGTAGCTAGAGTGATTATTGGTATATGAGAATTTTCTGATGTCATTTTATCACTAGTTTTCTTGTTCTACTTACTTGTTCAGGGATTTTTTCTATTTTATATTATTTGATATAGACAGTAGAGCTCCTTTCAACATTTCTTGTAGGGAATGTCTAGTGTTGGCAAACTTCTTCAACTTCTGTTTGTAAAAGCTTTTATTTCACCCTCATATCTAAAAGATGGTCTTGCAGGATATATATTCTTGGTTGGCAGTTTTAAGTATTTTGAATACATCTTTCAATTTTCCCCTTGCCCACAAGGTTCCCTCCAAGGAGTTTGATATAAGCCTGATGCAGACTGCAGACTCAGGTATGAAATACTGGAGAGGAGCAATATTGGAAGTGATGGAAACACCAGTCAGCTACCTGCAGGACATTCTCTCTAGCCCCCTCCCTTACCTCCTTACTCAGCAGCTGCAGCATCAGGTCTCTCTTAGCACAGAAGATGGGAGAGATAAACAAAAAAACTCTCCACGCACAGCATAGCCTACTGGGAAAATAGAAGTTGGCATTTGAGAAAGGTTTGCAGGAAGCAGAACAATGTTAACCTATAGCTGTACCTTTGTTCATAACATACTATTGTAAACTTTACTAAGAAAGGGAAGAGAGAAACATGCAAAACAGTTCAAAGCCCCCTGGCCAACAATCAATTCTATCTATCTCCAACCTAAATTTCTATGATATACATTAATTCTTAATTCATTGTTCCTTTCCAATTAATTTATGGAGAGGTAAATTAATTTTATTCTCAAGTGCCAACAACATTAAAGACATTCAGCTTTTATCAGTATTTGAATATAGCGGTTCTGGAAACTGTTTACTTAAAATGGGCTCTGTTTCTATCTTTCAGTTTTTACTTCTGTTTCTCCTGATTATGAAATGGAGATTAGACTTGTTTAAATATGAAATATTTAAATCAAAAGTTAATCTATTAAATTTTGTAATAATGGATATTGTTTTGTTATGAAAAATTAAAATTTATACCAAGAGGGAAGGAAAGGCTAAGTAGGGGAAACTAGTCCCCTTTTATCTACTTTTCATTCTGCTGCTGCCACCTAGTTTGTCTGTACTGTTTGCATTAGCTTTTTAACATTAATTGTTGTCTCTCTGTGTCCTTAAATGCCACTGCAGAAAGGGATTTTGGTATTATGACATAATCATAGGGCATAATGATAATAACTCTAGTTCTCATTTGTGATGATCTTTATGAAGTGCTGTCACTCACTTGTCATCACTGAATGATCCTAAAAACATTTCAGTGATCTAGTAACCACAGTTTGTCTAAGGCAAATAAACTATCAGCTGGAAGTGCTAATAGGACATTGATAAGTCAGTGGTTTTCAATTAATGCAATATTCTCTACCAGGATTCCTGAGAATTGACCTAGGGGTAGGGGAAATGGGACTTCTTTTTCTACCATCCACCCTCACAAAGTATATATACTTCTTTAATCTACAGCACTGATTGTATCATTGCTTTTGTATGTTTTATATATTTTTGGATTCTATATATACTTTTTGATTTATGAGATTTTTTTTGTTCTACAGTAAGGAGTTCAACCCTTAAAAGTAGAAGTTGAAAAACCACTTTACAGATAATAAAACTGAAACTCAGAGAAACTCAGTCATGAGTAAAAGATCTCACATTTAGTAAGGAACAGAACAAGAACTAAAAGTTCAGTCAGATTCCAAGGTTAAAGGTGGCTTCTTAGACAATGGGTTTTCTTATAAAGAAAGATTAAATATGATAGATAAAGCAAAAGGTCAGACAAGCAAACAAAGGAATTTTTAATGTGGTAAAATATAAGTTATATAAAATAATTTACCATTTTAAGTGTACAATTCAGTTTCATTAAGTAATTTACAATGTGTTCACATTTTATTCACCACTATATTATTTACAGAACATTTTAATCATCCATCACAGAAATTCCACACCAACAAAACAATAATCCCCCTTTTCTCCATCCAGCTCCTGGAAACCAACATCTATTCTGCATCTATGAATTTAACAACTAAAGGTACCTCAAATAAGTGGAATCATGTAATATTTGACCTATTTGACTGACTTGTTACACTTAGCACAATGTCTTCAAGATTTGTTAATGTTGTAATGTGTCATAATTTCCTTCAGTTTCTATCAGTTTTTCTAAGGCTGAATAATATTACATTTTATGTGTACACTAAATTTTGTTTAACCAGTCATGTAGATGATTCCTACTTTTCGATCATTGTCTATAGTTCTGTTATGACTATTGGTGTGAAAATACCTGTTTCAATTCCTGTTCCAAACCTTGTGGGTATATAACATAACAAAATTGCAAAATCACATGGTATTGCTATATTTAACATTCTGAGAAATCAACAAGCTACTTTTCATAGTGAAGTTTTTTAAAAAAGCATTGAATTATATGTCTTTTAAAAAATGGTGTTAGCCATGACCAAATCGGATTTATTCCAGGAACAAAAGGATGGTTCAACATCAGAAAATCAATTAACATGATTCACACACCAACAAATGAAAAAATAAAAACTATATAATCATATCAATAGATATTGAGAGAGCATTTTAAAAAGTTCAATATCCATTTATGATGAAGGCCCTTGGAGAGGGGATAAAAGAGACATATTTAGCATAATAAAAGCCATATGAAAAACGGACAGCTAACATCATTCTCTGTCTTTTAATGAATTTTGGGATACCTCCTCCTCCCTCTGGCACCCCCTCCATTCTCACACCCCATTCTTTGTTGTATGCTAGTCTGTTACATCCATTAGTCTCTTTCTTTCCTGTGGCAGTGTTCTTTCACTGGGTGAGGGACTGTGTTGTTGGAACCAGCTGAACCTTGCTGGTAGGTTTTCAGTCTTAATATTGTGTTGGGCAGCCAGTCTATATTTCTTTGTGGTCTGTCCATGTTTTCTCGTTGGAGGCTGTCTTCTCCAATCCCATCTCTGTCATTTTGCAGCTTTATCTTAAGTTTCTAGCATCAGATTTAGGGGGGTCTCACCCACTGCCAGTGTCCGCGAAGAAGTTTCTCTGTGGATACAGCATCCATGAGTGGCCATTGTTGATTGTCTCCTCTGTCTCACTTTGCAGCCCTGCTGTAGGGCTGATGCCCCCAGTTCTTGGCCTTCCTCTCCTCTCCCGTAGTGTGGAGAGGGGCGTCTTGGAATCTTAAAAGGCATCTCCAAAATGAAGTCTTGGGTCTTCTAGATTCAGGGAGCATGTATGTGCACCTCGTGATATCATGTTTCCATAATTGATTCTCCTGTCTTGCATGCTCTGGCTCTCTCAATTGTCCATCTGTTTTGTCCAGCTCAGGCTTGTGGGCTGGATTTTTACCTGGTCCCTCGCCCATTTTATGATGGGGTTTGTATTATGAATTTTATTCCTCCTCCTGATGATTAGCTGCAGTGAGAGTGAAACGGAAAGGGCATTCCCCCTCCACTTGTCTGGGTGCCGGTAAGTCCTTGCATGGGGGCAGGGCCTGTATGGTTGGGCAAGTGTCCTCCAAAACCCCACCCCTCCGTGGGATGGGGGCTGAGGGAAACATGTCCCAACCACTCTGGGTTGCAGATGGCCATCCTGTGCACAACCATCCACTGGTGGATGGGACTAGAAGCCCATTTGTTTCCCCCTCCCGGGTTCTCCAGGCTTTGGGGGGCTTACCCAGGGGTCATTGCTACCTTTGACCCCCACTGGCAAGGGAGCTCCGATGGCTGCTAACATCATTCTCAATGGTGAAAATGGAAAGCCTTCCCATTAAGATCTGGAATAAGACAAGAATTACACCACTTTCACAAATGCTTTTTGCACAATACTGTAAGTCTTAGCTAGAGCAATTAGGTAAGAACTAAGCATGAAAGTTACCAAAGTGGGAAAGAAGAAGTAAAACTATCATTATTTGCAGATGATATAACATCTAGAGAGAACCCTAAACAATTCCTGGAAAAACTAATTAAACCAATAAACCAGTTTAGTAAAATAATAGGTCCCAAAATCAATACACAAAAATCAGTAGTCATTCTCATACCCTCAAAAATTAAATTCCTAGGAACAAACCTAACAAAGAGGTGAAAGATTTATACAAGACAATTCATAAAATATTGCTTTAAAAAGTAGAGGAAAGAAAGAAATGGAAACACATGGGCTGGAAAAATAATATCAAAATGTCTAGCCTATCAAATTATAATTTCAAGACAATTCAAATAAAAAAGCTCAATGACACGGCTATAAAAAGTGTAATAAATATTGCTGAAATTCATATGGAATCATAAAAATACAAAAAACTTGAATAGCCAAAGTTCTCCTAACCAAAAAGTGGGAAACTACAGGTATTACACACCCAGACTTCAAACTATACTACAAAGTTATAATAATTAAAAATATATATGGTATTAAAACAAAGACCAACGGAATTGAATCAAAAGCCACCAAATTAAACCACACATATATGATTGAGTCATCTAAGACAAAGAAGCAAAAATATATACTAGAACAAGAAAAGCCTTTTTTATAAATGGTGCTGGAAAACAGGCTACAGCATGCAAAAGAATGAAACTATACTATTTCACACCATACACAAAAATCAACTCAAAATGGATAAAAAACTTGAATGTAAGAATTGACAGCATAACATGTACAGGAGAGAACATAGAAAACACACTCCATGATATAAACCTCAGAAACACCTTTGAGGACTCATCTCCAGAAGCAAGGAAAACAAAGGAGAATATAAATAGCTGTAACTACATCAAACTAAAAACACTGCAACTAAAAATGAAGCGACACCCTACTGAATGGGAGAAATATTTGTGTACCATACAGCTGATAATGAACTAATATCAAAGATTGACAAAAGCTTATACAACTCAACAAAAACAAAGCAAACAATAAAATGGGCAGAAGAGCTAAAAAGGCACTTCTCCAAAGAAGAAATGCAACTGGTCAACAAGCATATGAAAAAATATTCAATATTATTTATTATCAGGGAAATACAAATCAAAACTACAATAAGATACAACCTCACACCTGCAAGAATGGCCTGTATTAGAAATACTAGAAACAACAAATGCTAGCAAAGATGTGGTGGAAAGGCACTCTCTAACACAGTTGGTGGGCATTTAAAAAGGTCCAACCTCTATGGAATGTTGTGTAGAGGTTCCTCAAAACACTAAAAATAGGTGAGCCATATGATCCAAGATTCCACTCCTAGAAATCTAACCTAAAAAAGGGAAACACTGATTCCAAAGGAAATATGCACTCCTTTTTATTGCAGCACTATTTATACTAGTGAAGATACAGAAACAACCTAAATGCCTCAGCACAGATGAATGGACCAGGAAGTTGTGGTATATATAAAAAAAATGGAATAGTACTCAGCAATCAGAAAAGATAAACTCATGCCATTTGTGGTAACATGGATATAGCTAAAAGGGAGTATGCCAAGTAAAATAAATCATAAGGAAAAAGGTAAGTCTCCGATGGTTTCACTTATATGTGGAATATAGAGAAATTGAATCTCTGTTCAGTTTCAAGAAAAAAACAAAATTTGCAGGCCAACCATAGATCTGAGGTGTACAGCAGTGGAGGGGCAGAGAAAAGTGTCAAAACTGTGGAGTGAAGATCACAAGGAACTATGATGATGGCTCATGGGTGCTACAGTTTTAGGAGAACTGTAGGAACTAGAAGGATATGAGAAAAATATTAATCAATAAAAAAATAACATCAATAAAGCATCCCAGAAAATATATAAAAGCATGATATATTTACAGTATGCATTCAAAAATCTCACTTTAATTATAAAGAGAAACATAGGTTTAAAGTCTTTAGGTATTTGGTCGTATATCAGGTCAACAACAAAGAGAAAAAAGAAGGCACTTCTATTTCACATAGGATAAATTCAACTTTCAACCAAAAAACTTAATCAGAGAGGAAGATGGGCCCTATATAATGATCAAGGCAATAAGTGATCAGGAAGAGACAACTATCATCATTTTTAAAAAATTTACATCTTTTTATTGAGGAAACAATGGTTTACAGCATTGTATGATTTTGGAGTATGGGTTCACAAGTCTTCATATGTAACAATACACCTGCCACCAAATCATCCATAATACTCTGCTATAGCCCACTGAGTCACCTCTCCACTTTGCTCTCCTCCTTTCACCTTCCCCCTTTAGTAGCTTCACTTCTACAGATTTCTAGGGTTTGCTTTTCTGATCCCTTGTTTTGGTTCTCCTATATTCTCCATGAGTGAAACCATCCACAATTTGCCTTTCTCTTTCCTATTTCACTTAGTGTAACCCCCCTCCAGTTCCATCCATATTGTCACAAATGGCAAGATTTGTGCTAATTATAGCTAATATATAGTTATAATTCTTGCCATATAATTCTTACAGCTAATATATTTCTATAGTTAATATATATTGTATATATATCATATTATAAAAAGTTATTTTATTGAGGTAAAATTGATTTACAACATTGTATGATTTACAGGTATAGAATCACACACTTCAGGTTTATGTTACCATACCAAATCCACAACTAAGGCACTAAAAGTCCTCCAAAATAGTGCTCCCTCTCCAATTTTCTCTTCTACCTCTAATTCCCCCTCTGACAGTCTTAGTTCTACAGCCATATTTCTAGGATTTGTTATTAGTTTGGCTTTATTTCACCCATTATTATGTTTCTCTGTATTCCAAGTATGAGTGAGTTTATTCAGTATTTGTTTTTCTCCTGAATGATTTTTGCTTAGCATAATCCCCTCCATTTTGTCACAAAAGGCAAAAAAACCCTTTTTATAGCTGTGTAGTATTCCAGTGTATATTTATACCACACATTCCTCATCCAGTCATCTATCTTTGGGCACTTAGGTTGCTACTATAACTTGGATATTGCAAATAGCATTACAATGAACTTAGAACTGTGTATATGAGTTTAATTTTTTTCTCATTCCTCATTTAGATATCAGGAGTGAAATTTCTGGGTCATATGGTAGATCATTTTTTAGCATTTTTGAAATCTCCAAACTGTTTACCACAATTACTGGACCAGTCTACATTCCCATCAACAGTGTACAAATGTTCCTTTTTTCCACATGAAATGTGTTGTTTCTGGTCTATTTGATATGGCAAGTTCTCTCAAAAAGAGATGGTATCTCACTGTGGTTTTTATTTGCATTACCCCAATGATAAGTCATGATGAGCATTTTCTCATGTGTCTGTTAGACATCTGTATATCTTCTTTGGAAAAGGCAGGAGTTTAGCTCTTCTGTCTTCTTTAATTGCGTTCTTTTCTTGCTACTGAGTTGCATGAGTTCTTTGTAGCTCTTGGATATTTGCACAGTTAGACATATGATGCATAAATATTTTTTCCATTCAGTGGAGGTGCCATTTCACATTTTTAAATGATATCTTTTCACTGTGGAGAAACTTTAGTAGTTTGATGTAGTCCCATTTGTTTGTATTCTCTGCATCTTTTTTTTTTTGGAACCAATCCACAAAGACATCACTGAAATCAATGTGGTAAATCGCTTTGCTTGTTTTGTAGCTGTATTTTGTGGTTCCACCTTACATCCAAGTCTTTAATATATTTTGAGTTAATTTATTTGTATGTTGTGAAAGAGTAGTTCAATTTCATTCTTAGAATGTGGTTGCAGTTTTCCAACACCATTCTTTGAAGAGACATTTCTTTCTCCACTTTATACTTTAGGAATCTTTGTTATAAATTAACTGTCCATAAACATTTGGATTTATTTCTGGATTCTTCTCTTCCATTGTTCAGTATGTTTATTTTTGTTCCACTACAATTCTGCATAACTTGAAGTCTTAGAGTCTGATAGCTCATTCTTTTTCTGTCAGGACTTCTTTGACTATTTTAGGTCTTTTGTGGTCTCATATATATTGTGGTCTCATATATATTCAGTCATTCCATTATTTCTTTGAAGAATGCCATTGAAACATTGACAGGGATTGGATTGAACCCATATATTGCTTTTGGTAAGATGGTAAGTTAGACAATGTTAATTTTAAAGCTTCCAATCCACAAGAAAGAAATATTCCATTTAGTTTCATTGGCAGCTTTCATCTGTCTTGATAAACTGATTTCTAGATGTCTAATTTATTTTGCTGCAGTGCAAATGGGATAGACTTAATAATTTTTGTTTACAAATCAGACTGCAACAGATTTCTGTATAATTATTTTGTAGCTTACCATTCTGTTGTAGTGATTTATTGTTTGAAATGTTTTTGCAGTGGTATGTTTAGTTTTCTATGTGTAATATGACTTTCAGAAATAATTTTACTTCTTAGACAATTTGTATTATTATTATATCTCACTCTTGCCTAACAACTCTAGGTAGAACTTCCAATACTATATTGAGAAGTAGTGGTGAAACTGGATATCCCTGTCTTGTACCTGCTCTTAGGGGAAAAGCTTTCAGTTTTCACAACTGAGCATGATGGTAAATATACATCTCTCATTTATTGCATTTATTATGTTGAGATATTCTCCACCTATTTCCATTTTATCATAAATGGATTTTTACCGAATGCTTTCTGTACAACTCTATGAATATAATCATATGGTTTTTCTCTTTTGTTTATTAAATATATCTATTTATGGATGTTGAACTATCCTTGAATCCCTGGAATAAATTCCACTTGGTCATGTATTATTTTAATGTGTTACTGAATTCATTTCAGTAAGATTTTTGTTGAGGGTCTTTTCATCTAAGTTCATCAGGGGTATATTGGTCTCTACTTTTTTGTGATATCCTTATCTATGTTTCATGTCAGAGTAGTGTGTCCTCATAAATTTTATTTGTAAGCATTCCCTCTTTCTCAATGTTTTGAGAGTTTGAAAAGGATAGTTAACTCTGAAAATTTCATAGAATCACTAGTGAAACAATTTTGTCCTGGGGTTTTGTTTTTAGGAGACATTTGACAACCATTACAATTACATTCCAATTCCAACTCCATTACATTACATTCCTGCTTATAATTGGTCTATTTCTTTACAATTCAGTCTTGAAGTTTGCATGTTTCTAAAAATTTGTCCATTTCTTCTATTGTCATGGAGATTTTTACAATAATTTCATATGATCCTCTGCATTTTTGAGCTGTGCATTTTAACCTCTCCTCTCATTTCTCATGTGATTTATTAGAATTTTTTTGTTGTTAATGAAATAGGTTTGTCTATTTTGTTTCTCAAAGAACCAGCTCTTGGTTTTATTGATTTTTGGTTTTAATGATTATTAATTGATCATTTGTTTCTGCTCTAGCTTTTACCTTTTCCCTCCTTCTAGAGACTCTTGGTTTTGTGCTTCTTATTCTAGGTCACTAAGGTGTACAGTTATATTTTCTTGATGTGCGCCTGTACTGCTATTAAACTTCCATCTTAGTAATGCCTATGCCAGTTCCAAGGATTCTTTCTGATAGTTTCTGTATTCATTTTTGTTTTTACTTTTTTTGCTTTCACTTTTTTATTTCCTCATTACCCCAATAGTCATTCAGTAGTTGGTTATATAGTTTACACATAGTTGACCTTTGTCCCTTTTTCTTTCTGTGGTTGATTTTAGTTTCATGCCCTTATAATCAGAAAAGACATATAAAATCATTTCAATCTCCTTGTATTTATCGAGCCTTCTGTTGTAGCCCAACCTGTGGTCCTTAAAATTTTCCCATGTGCATTTGAAAAGAATGTGCTGTTCAGCTTTTGGACTGGAGTGTCTCTTAAGTCCATCTGGTCTAATATCTAATTTAGGGCACTGTTTACTTGATTTGTGGTTGATTTATCCATTGATGCAAGAGGGTTGTTGAAGTTCCCTACTATTGTGTAGTTGTCAGTGTCTCCTTTTATATCTGTTAATATGCCTTACATATTGGTGCTCCTTCATTTGGTGTATAGATACTGCTGATAGGTCTCTTGGAGGTAACATAAGTTTGGATTTTTTTTTGTATTCAACTAGCCATTTTGTGTATTTTAATTGGTATGTTCAGATCATTGCCATTTAGGGAGATCTGATATACAAGTAATAATTTCCACTTTGCTATTTATTGTCTGGATGTTTTGCTGTTTGTCCATATATTCTTTTTTCTCTTCCGTTGTATTTTGAATGATACTTTTTGGGTAGTATTTGCACTTTACTTTTTTCTCTTTAGGTACTTTTCTCCAAAGGTTATATTATAGCTTATTTATAGGATTGTATATTTAGACTCTATCTTGAGAGCATATTAATCCTGGATTCAGTCTACCAAATTAGTTGTATTTTCCTCTCCTCCATGTTGTTTTTCAAGATATAGTGACTCTAAGTGACAATTCTTTTTGATTTATTACAATCCTTTTAGTATTTCTTGCAAAGCCAGTTTAGAGGAGATGAATTCCTTCAATGACTGTCTGTAAAGCTCTATCACTCTTTCAATTTGGTGTGTTAGCCTAGCTGGGTATAGTATTCTTGATTAACTCTATTTTGTTCAGAGTTTGAATAACTTATGCCACTTCCTTTTAACCTGTAAGGTTTTTGCTGATAAATTTGATGATAGCGCTATGTGGGTCTCCTCTTTTGCCTTTCCTTAGCTGCTATTAGTATCATCTCTTTAACTTTTGCCACTTTAATTATAATGTCTTGGTGTGTGTGTGTTTGTTTGGAGTTCTTTAAGCTTCCTGGATCTGGATCTGTTAAGTCTGTTTCTGCCCTGGTTGGGGAAATTTTCAGATATATTTTCAAACAGGATTTCTGTCCCTTTCTCTCTTCTCCTTCTGATATTCCTATGATATGAATGTTAATTCCTCTTGATGCTGTCGCATAGGTCTCTTATGTGGACTTCATTTATCTTAATTCTTTTTGCTGGTGTTTTGGATGGTTTCCATTACCCCATCTTCTTCTTACTGATTTGACCTTCAGCCTCACTGAGTCTACTGTTGAGCCCTACTATTGCATTTTTACAATTTTATTCTTTATTGCTGTGACTTCTATTAAAGATTTTCCATATTTTCTTTATTCTTATATTTCTCATTTTGTTAATAGATTCTTTTTATTTCAATAAGGATTAAGATCATTGTTTTGAATTCTTCCAGAAGTTTTGTTAGACCTTGTGGTGTAGGGTTTTTACCTAGGGCTTTGTCTTGAATTATGATTAGGGCAAATTTCTGTTTCCTCATTCTGTTTGGTGCTCTGTGATTATGTCTAAGGAATAAGCCAGACTGTTTTCCTTCCCAGTCCTACTGTAGCTGTCTTGAGTTAGAATTATAGTATTATTTAGGGTATTAGTCTGGATGCGGTGTTTTCTGTTGTGTTGGTTGGAAGCTTCACCATCAATCAGGATTATTTGTGGAAACAGGTGTAAACTTGGAGTGGAGGTTAAAGAAACTAGCCTTCACTGTGTTTGCTAAGGAACTTTTTCAAAGATAGAACACATGCTGGGATGAAACTTGTCTTGAATGAAAACAGAAATTATATCAAATCATCTTTTCTGATTATAGTTGCCTACTGTTAGAACTCAGTCATAAAAGGACACCTGGACAAAACAAAAACACAGAGCTTAAACAAAATACTTTAGTATAACTATTTCACTCTAGTGAACAAATAAAAGGAGAAAATAAAACATATCCAGAAACCAACAAAATAGAAGAGACAAATCCTATGGGATGCACTAAAAGCAATATTAGTAGGGGGATATAAAGCAATATTGTCATATATTAATAAACAAGAGAAATTTCAAATAATGAATCAAAGCCCACATCGTAACTAGAAAAAAAATGAAACAAAAATTAGTAGAGTGATGAAAAGTGTGTTAGAGCAGAAATAAATGAAATTGAAATGAAAAAAAACAAAATATCAATGAAAGCAAAAATTGGTTCTTCAAAATGAAGCAACAAATACTGGTAAGGATGTAAAGAAAACGCAATTAATTCACTGTTAATGGGAATGCAATATGGTGCATTCTTTATAGAAAATGATTTTTTTTTCTTTTTTAGAGACTAGGTCTCTCTATGTTGCCTGAGGTTGTCTTGAACCCGTGGACTCAAGTGATTTCTAGCCTAAGACCCCCAGGTAGCTGGGATTACAGGTGTGCACCAACACGCCTGGGCCTTTTATAAAAAATATTAAAAAGTATTCACAAAATTAAGAATGGTAGTACCATATGATCTCATAAGACCACACTTCTATTTACCCATAGAATAAAAATGTGCTAATATGAAAAATTTTAAGCACACAATTGTTCATGGCAGCATTATTATACATAATAGTCAAACTAAATATCTTGCGGACAGCTGGATTAAGAAACTGTGGAATACTTGATGCTATATTTTTCATCTAGATAAAATAGCCTTTGGGGACAAAATGGTTAGATCTTTCAGTTATTAAATAAGAAAGTGAAGGTCAGTTACTTGTTGGTGTCACTCATTTGTGGAATAACCAAAGAAAAGAAACTTATAAAGCACAGAAAATACTAATTTTTAGATTCTGAGAAAAATACACTGATTGCCATAGGGGATGAGGTGGTACGAAGGAGTAGTTAGAGGGAGGAGGGTGATAGGGAAACGGCGTTGGTGCTTTTAGTGGTGAATAAGTGGTTATATTCCCCAAATTATAATTATGAAATAGCTGGCAAATCAATAATAATATTTGAAAACAAAATATGATCCAGGCTGAGGGAATGTAAAGTGCAAAGTCTGTAAAGTATTAAAAGAAAAGTACACACATAGAAGATCATGTAAGGTCTTATGATTCATGGTAATGAGTTTGGATTTTATCTTCAGCCCAATTTAATATCAAAATTAAAGCATTATGTTAAAGCACTATGTATAATCTACTATGAAAGATACCCAGTTTTGACTCAGTTTTAATGTTATTGCATATTTATTTGGAATAATTTCAAAACACTATTAATGAAAAAGAACATGGTTCAGTAGTAGTATTGCATTTTTGTTGTGCTTTCAAGTGCAATATACTGCAATAGGGAAAAACAGAATTTTATTTTTTAAAAATTTAAAATCATGTGGTTTATATTTTAGGGGTCAAGTCTGAGATACTTTGGACCAGTTACCATATATGGAAAGAATGATATGAATTGCAATACATCTAAAGGCCTCACCATTTTCCTGCTAACCTTTATTCTTTGGAACAAGTGAGGCTTGGAGTCCGAGTAAGGAAATATGTATAGTCATTTGGATCATACAATTTTTGAGGCCACTTCCCTACCTCTGTTCTCACATCTGTTTCTTGATTAAGGATGAAACAATATCAGGACTTCAAAATGCAACCTTAAGGAAAGGGTTAGAGTTCCTAATAGCCAGTGGGATGATGGAAGTGTTCAGGACTTAAAGATCTATTTTGATGAGGCTCTTTAGCAATTTCACACCATCATATTACATGATGAGTGAGTACTCTCCCTATCCCCATGTTTCTAAATATGAGTGATACATTTAAGAAGGCCTCAGTATTCCTCCAAGGAAGGAGGAATTCCTCAGGAAGTTGGAGATAAACATTTGCCAGAGTTCAGGGTAGCCTCATAGACATGGGGCTAAGCCGCAAAATGACACTGTTGTATCTTACTCACGTCAGATTGACCTGGATTTGAACACTGAGGGGTAAATATCCCTCAGCAACTTGTTTACTGTATCTGGGAACCTACTGCTATTTTTCACATACCTATTTCTGGATACCACTTATATTTCACCCTATTATTACTGGTGGAAGACTAAATTTGGTGGTTTATGTGGGGAAAAGGTGATGGTGGTAAATTTTGTCAGAGCAAGGCATTCATCTGTTTTTACTTTTTGTTCTGTATTGAATTTTTGAGTTGAGAGGAAAAATATTAAAAAGATGCCAGAATCGTGATTTCAACTTATTTAAAAACATTTACTAAAGATAAACTGACTTTACTGCTTTAAGTATATATTTTATCTTAGATATAATTTAAACACTGTAAAATTCATTTTTAAAATTTAAGTTGATGATTTCTGGTGTATATAGACTTACACAACCATTACTTATCATAGTGTGAAACATTTTCATGACACCAAAAATGAAACACCACCCAAACTTAATCTTATATGAAGCATATGTAGAATAGGCACGTCATACAAATGGAATCATAAAATATATGGCCTTTTGTGGTTAGCTTCTTTCACTTACATTTTTAAGTTCATCTTTTGTATGGACATATTTTAAATTCTCTTGGGCATATGCCCTGGAGTGGATTTGCTAGAATCTGCTGACTCTGGGTTTAACTTTTTGAAGAACTTCCAAAGTAGCTGTACAATGTTATATTTCCATCAGCAAGCCTGAGGATTCTATTTCCATAGCCCCACTAAATTTGTTATCTTTTTTTTAAATGTAGGCATTCTCTCAGAAAGAAGTATCTTATTGTGGTTCTGATTTACAGAACCACAATAATGGCTAATAGTATTGGCTAAAAATGGCTAATAACAAATGGCTAATATTTACCAAATTTCCATGTGCTTATTAGACATTCATTTTGTCCTTTGGGGAAGTATTTATTCAAATCTTTTGCCCACTTCTGTAGGTTATCTTTTCAGTTTATTGGTAAGTGTCCTTTGTAGTATAAAAGCGGTTTTGATGAAGTCTGACTTTTCCCCTTTGCTTGCTTGTACTTTAGGTGTCATATCTAATAAACTATTACCAAATGTAAGGTAGCAAATACACTTAGGTTGCTTTTAAAATTTTAGTTTATATATATATATATATATATATATATATATATATATACATAGGATACATATACTGTATATTACTTTATGTATTCAGTTTCCATGTTTTATATATATGTCTTACATTATCAGTTTTATCTATCTGATCTATCTGGTCTAATTATCAAGCTATCTGATCAATCTATCTATCTACCTATCTATCTATCTATCTATCTATTGTATATATATTAAATACTTCTGATTTTTTTCCATTTAGAGTACCCGGGAAAATCAATCAATCTATCAATCAATCTATCAATCTATTGTACATATATTAAATACTTCTGATTCCTTTTTTTTTTTTATTCATTTAGAGTACCTGGGAAAACCCAACCACCCTATCACCCCGCTATTTTTTTAATAACCAAATTATTTTTATATAAAGTTCACATCTTTGTAATCCCCAGGGTTCACCCCCCCCCCCAGCCTCCCTGACTGTTTCCACTCTGCCCCGCTCGCCCTCCCTCCCGTTGTGTATTTCAATTTGGTTGTTAGCTTGTTTTGACTTCATGGCTTTTTGTTTATCTTTCCCATGTCCCATATAATAGTGAAACCATTTGGTGTCTTTTTCTTTTTGACTTATTTCTGCTAATATTTCTTCTAGGTGCATCCATGTTACCATAATTCATCTGTCATTTTAAATTGATGAGTAATATTCCATTGTGTATATACCACATTTTTTTCATCCATTCATCTGTTTTGGGACATTTGGGTTGTTTCCATGTCCTTGCAATTATAGTGCCTCAATAAACATCTGGGCACAGGTGTCCCTTTGTACCCACACTGAGGTCTCCTTTGGGTAGATTCCCAGAAGAGTGATTGCTGAGTCAAATGGTAGTCAGCTTTTACCATTGGTCTTTGATCTATTTTCAGTTCATTTTTGTACACAGCATGGTATAGTGGTCTAGCTTCATTCTTTTGTACATGGATATCGAGTTGTCATAGCAGGTTTGTTGAAAGGATTATTTCCCCTATTTCCTAATCATTTTGGTACCATTGTTAAAAAATCAATTGATCATAGATGTATGAGTATCTAGACTCTCTATGTCAGTACCAAGGTGGTAGTAGCTTTTAGTAAGGCTTGAATTTAGGGAGTCTGAATTGCCCAGATTTATTCTTTTTAGATCTATATCCCTTGTGCTTCCATACACATTTCTGGTTTCTGCAAGTCAGCTGGGATTTTGCTAAATATTGAATTAAATTTGTAGATAAATATGGGGCATACTGTCACTTTGTCTTCCAAATCATGAACGCAGGTATCTTTATATTTATTTAACGTTCTTTTTAATTTCATTGAACATTTTTTAGTTTTCACTATGGAAGTCCTTGTACTTTCTTTTTTAAAAGTTATTTTGTTGTTTTTGTTATGGTAAACTGAACTTTTCTTGATTTTATTTTTGAATTCTTCAGTGTATACACAGAAAATTTCATTTTGTGTATCACAAACTTTCTGTATTCATTTGTTCTAATAGTTTATACATGCATTAAGATTTTCATTTTGAGATAATGAAACCTGCATTAACTTCTACCTTTCCACCGTTGATATATTTTTTTCATGAATAAATACTCGTAATATGATCTCTAGGACAATGCTGAATAGAAGTGGAGAGGGTAAAAGTGCTGTCTTCTCATCTTAAAATTATTCAATATTTCTCTATTAAATATTAGCTGCCTTTTTTTCAGACTCCTTTTATCAAATTGAAGTTTCTTTCCTACTTTGCTGCATACTTATTATGACTGGGTACTAAATTTTCTTCAAGATGTTTTCTAATTTTAATGGCAAGATGGTATGTTTCTCATTTTATTCTATTGGTATGAAATATTGCATTGATTTTCGAATTTTAAACCAACCTGCTTTCCTGATATTGTCCACTTGGTTGGACTATATATACATTTTTTTCACATTTGAAGTTGGTTTGCTAGTTCATTTTTGGGGGCAATTTTTCTATCTGTACTCAGAAGATGTACTGGTTTGTAGTTTCTTGTAAAGTCATTGTCAGATTTTGGTATCAATGTTATACTGGCCTCATAGAATATGTTCAAGTGTTCTTTTCTACACTCTACAATAGTTTTTGAAAGATTTTAGTTAATCTTTATTTATTTTTTCTTCTTTAAATGTTTGTGAAAATTCACCAGGGAAGCCACCTAGGACAGGGTTGTCTTCATGGTATGTTTTAAAATTATGGATTCATTATCTTGTTGTCTTAGTTCAGGCTAAAATAAAAAATGCTAGCCTGGGTAGTTTAAACAGCATTTATTTCTTATGGGATGCTTGCAAGTCCATGACCATGGTACTTGTAGATGGTCTGCTGGGAGTCTTCTAAAGACACAATTGAAGTATCCTTCCTAATGACCTAAATGAAGCCCAATTACTCCTTAAGGCTTCCTCTATTAATACCATCCCTTTGGGAACTGAAGTTTC
Organism: Uropsilus gracilis; assembly: GCA_004024945.1. Lineage (NCBI taxonomy): Eukaryota > Metazoa > Chordata > Mammalia > Eulipotyphla > Talpidae > Uropsilus > Uropsilus gracilis. The sequence continues at coordinate 3,535 of PVHY01001880.1, read as the reverse complement.
AATGAATGATTTTTGGGGGGATACAAATTCATGATATTTGTTAAAGGCCTACTCAGATTTTTTACTTATTGTCAGCGTTGGTAGTTCATGTCTTTCTAGGAATTTTTTCATTTCAAGTATACTATCTAATTTGTTGGCATGAAAGTTGTTATAGACTGAGTGAAATTAAATAAGGATAAAACTCTAAGATGACAAAATGAAGACATACTGTAGAAACATATTCCTTTTTAGTAGCTTGAGGTCCTGCACACAGCCTTCTATAGTGGCTGGATTAGTTTGCTCTCTGATGACACTACTGGGAATCTATCCAAAGGATACAAAAATACTAATTCAAAAGGACACCTGTACTTGGATGTTTATCACAGCACTATTTACAATTGCGAAGATATGGAAACAACCCAAATTCCCCAAAACTGACAAATGGTTGAAAAAGATGTGGTATATTTACACTATGGAATATTATTCTGCAATCAAAACTGAAACATGAGGCATTTTGATGACATGGATGGACCCAGAGGGAATCATATTAGCAGAAATAAGTCAAAAAGAAAAAGTCATATCTCACCTACAGATAGGATATAGGACTAACAAACAAAAGGCCAGGAAAAATGCAAAATATGAAGAGAGGAACACAGTAAGATTGAGAGGAAGGATCTTGGGGGATGGGGTGGAGGGAGAACCCCAGGGAATGCAGTGTGTTATTTATATATATATACATATATATATATATATATATACATACATATATAGTACATATATATACATTTATATGCATGAATGTTAAAAATAAAAAAGAAACATACTCAGAGGTCATGAAACAGGGAGAAAGCTTGCTGTCTGTTAGCCTGAGAAGTCTTACAAGAAACCAACTCTGGCTAGAACTGTGACAAGACTTCCAGTCTCTAGAACTGAGAAAAAAAACTTATGTTGTTTGAGTCACCTAGTTTGTGATACAGTCCTACGGTAGTTTCAGCATTCTCTAATAACCCTTTTGATTTCTATTAGGTAGACAGTGATATCTGAAGTTGCAGTCCTGATTTTAGCAATGAGTGTACCTTAATTTTCTTCTTGGTGTATAACGTTTGTTAATTTTGATCTTAATTATAGTCCACTATTGTCATTAGTCTCTGTAATTTTTCTGTTATCCATTTCATTTATTTCCACTCATCTTTCTTTCCTTCCTTCTGATTACTTTAGGTTTAGTTTAGTCTTCTAATTTCCTAAAGTGGAAGGTTAGGTTGCTGAGAGCTTTCTTCCTTTTCTATAGATATTTAACAGGGTCAAATTTCCCTGAGGACAGTTTTCCATGATCTGATGTTTTGGGATATCTTCACTTTTACTTCATCTCAATGTATTCCCTAATTTCCCTTTTGACCTACTGGTTAATTATAATAGTTTAAACTGACATAATTTTGAATTTTCCTCCTGTTGGGGGTTTCTAATTTCATTCCAGTATAGTGGAAAGTATGATTTCAATCCCTTCAAATTGTCCAAAACCTATGTTATCACCTTACATATAGTTAATCCTGGAAAATATTCCATGTGCACTTTAGAATAATGTATATCCTAATATAGAATGAAGTGTTCTATACATGTCACATAGGTCTAGTTGGTTTATTGTATTGTTCAAGTCTTTTATAAATTTTTTCCTCACATTCTATCCACTCTTGAAAGTGGGGTAATTGAGACAGCTCTCCTGCCTACCTGTGACTATACAGGTACCTCTCTTTTTCTCTTTTTCCTAATAAATCTGTCCTAGATGTTACAGTTTAACTGTCTATTCCTTCAATTCTGTCAGATTTTGCTGCATATATTTGGGGTTGCTTTTAGATGTATTTAATTATTTTTCTGAGTTGATCATTTTATTATAAAATTGACCTTTGTTTCTAATAAATCTTAGTTCACTTTTGTTTATATTAACTATATACTTGCTTTCTGCCATCTTTTTATGTTCCACTTATTTGTATCTAAAATGTTCCATGAACAGTTTTATTTAGTTTAGTATATCTGCCTTTTGACAGTATTGTTAAATCCACTCAAATGTAATGTCACTTACATGTTTGCATTTACTTTTATGAATTTGTTTTTCATTTTGTGTCTCATGCTGCTGGATATTGGACATTTTCAACATTATAGCAACTCTTGGTATTAACTTCCCCTATCCAGATCTTGTTTGCTTGTTTAGTGAAAGACTGGATTATTTTAGTGATGTCTACTTCTCTTCCCATAATGTTAAAGAATATAATGTTTCTCATGGAGGTTTACCTTCTGGTATGCCCAGAATCCCCCTGGAATAACAGTTTTTGGGTAGGGGGTATCTTCTTCTTTCCCTGACTACATACAGCTGTTAAACACCATATAGGCTGCTCAAAAGTTTTCAACAATGCTGTGTACCAAACTGTTCTATAAAGAAAATTTGAGGTGTTTGAAATTTATACTGACCTTAGAAGAGCTCTTTCCAGTTGTCTTTTGTCTTGGTTCTGTCCTGCATACAAGCCTGCTTAGAGCTTAATATCTTAAATCTCCATCACATGCCTTCCATCAAACTCCATTGGTTTTGAGCAGCACCTTCAGGTCTGTTGCAAATAAATAGGTTTCTCTGGGAGGAGATTAGCAGCAGTTTTATGGCCTGCTTCCTCCCCCATGCAAAATATTTAAGCCAAGGCTGGAACTAGTGCCATGTGTCTGAGTATCAACCCCAAATCTAAGAATTAAGCACTTAGTGGAGACAGGGACAGCCGCCGGAGGTATGGCATAGAACCACATCATGAATGGTGGCAAAGGTGATCAAGGCCTCAGTCCACAGCATAGAGGTAGAGTTTCTATTCTATGATTGGTATAGAAGGGTAGAAGGGTTTGGGTATAACGGAGCCACCACCTATCAGTCTGACTCACTGGCACTCAGTAACACATGACTGGTAGCAGGATGAGAAATGCTGATGTCCTGCTCCCACAAGGAAGAAATCCTATAGCCTGAAGGCTAGTGAAAGAGCAAATCTGTATTCATGGCTAGCAGAAACCTAGAGTAGAGCTGGCCTTTCTGATCTGGGATGAGGAAGGAGAGAGCAGCTTTACTTCTTAACTCAAATACCACAGATTCATTTACACCTTAGCAGAATTCGATAAATTTTTTAAACAGGTTTTCCCGTTTTTCTGTCTGCTTTTAAAATCATTTTGAAAGGATATATAATAGAAGACTACTAGATTCACTGGAAACCTAGTAGAGTGCCTTAAAATGTCATTCTATAAGCCAATCTTTCTGGTTACTTTTATACTTTTTAAATTGCATTTTGTAAGCCCTCCCTTAGGAAACTGAAACCTCCTGAAGCAGTTCAGATGGGATTTTTCTCCAAAAAGTAATTGCAATCAGAAGATACTTATGAAGATGAAAGTGTTTTGTACATTAAGTATGCATAAAGAATTGACAAGAAATTTGAAAGAATAGACTTATAAAGACCTTAGAAATCATTTATCAATTAAGTTAATTCTTGTGCAGCCAAAGACAACTGAAGCCAAGGAAAAAAAGGGAACTTGG